>JAEANM010000494.1:0-35704 GCA_017656035.1 Myanophis thanlyinensis
TTTTTATCGGCTGTAAACCGCCCCGAGTCCTTGCGGAGATGGGGCGGTATATAAATATGATTAATAAAATAAATAAAATAAATAAATAAAAATAATGATATAGCAGTGTTCTGCTAGTACATCCCACCCCAAGAAGAAAACAAATAATTGCTATGAACCTCTTACTTATGACTAACTACTATTAAAATACATGAGCAGAAAATACTTGGCTATCAATTGATATTTGTCAGACCAAAAGAGAATTATCTCAGAGACCTCATTTGGTTATCTTAACTTGAGGGGTGAGAGAATTATGAAGTAAAAAGAGAATCTATGAGGTCATTCTAAATACTTCCCAATTATAGTAATAATTACCTCTATGCAACAAAGATCTTTATTGATGTGGCAATGCAGCCATTTTTTAAATTAGTAGTAATAGCAGTTATAGAGACTAAGGAAGATGACCTTGATAGAGATATGCAAGATCAGTTGCCAGGGTAATGAGGGGATGAAACATATTTTAAGTCCACAATGGAGATTATGTTTGGAAGTGGCTCAGACACCTTCCTAAGTTACCGAAGCATAAAAAGGAATAAAAAGTACAGCAGACTTGCAAGTTTCTGTCTTTTTGGCTGATTTAATTAAAAGTAGTTTTAGACTTCTTAATGAAGTTGATTTCTTTTGTCTGGTCTGTTTAGTGGGGTTGATAGTCCTGGTTTAGCATATGGACTATATAATATGTACAGAGAAAATAGTTATACTTGTATATTGCTAATGATTTACTGTATAATAGTAAGCTTTCAGATTCTTTTTAATGATATTAACAAGGGAGTTTATTATCTGTTTTAAATATACTATGGAAAGGGATGGTTGGTCTTTTTCATCTATTCTGAAAAGTGGTCCTTCAGAGAAGCCTCCACTTTATTATATTACAAATATCTTATATGGATGTCAGTATTTTGCATTTTTTACAGAAAGATGGAAGCAATTGGCAGCATGTAAATTTAAATTGTAATTTGTCAGAATTGTGCAATATCACTATGCTGCTTATACCGCTAAGTGTTTTAATTATATTGCTCTTCCACAAGATGAAATAGCATAATAATAGGGCCATTAAATAATGGATGAAAAGGAAGGGGAGAGAAATCATAAAATTGACCAGGCTTCTTTCATGACTCATGTGATTTTTCTAATCTTTATTCAGCTAAAATTATAGTAGAATAGAATGGATGAAGAAGAGGAGCCAGGAAGATGCCAAGTGAGGTTGTACAGTCATACAGCTAGATTTGCCTCATTCCCACTGGACTATGGACTATGAAAGGCAGATGTTTTTTCCACTTGGTGGCGGTGTCATGAATGGTAGAATCAACCAAGCACTTTGCCTAACATGTATTGCATCTTTACAATTAGATACAGGATAGGAATTGACAATGGGGGCAGCAAATCAAAGATAGGTTGATGGCATTTTAACTTAGCTGGGGAGAAAGGCCCCAAATGACACTGTTGTTAACATTGCCAAATAACTTTGCCAAATAAATTATTGCAATTATCTTGACTGCTATAAAATGAAACTTCTCTTAACAATTGCTGACATTACTATTATATTTTAAAATTTAATTTATGAGGTTCTCTGGGCACAAGAGGATTCCACCATCAGGCGGATAATCCAAGCTGCTCGTTGGCTGTTTGATTGCCTACTAATGCTGGAGTCTGCTAAAGATGTATCAGCGGTGCTAAGTGCTTTTCAACCCTTTTCAGAGGCTCTTCTGTTACTCACCAAGCTGACAGAAAGACTCCTTTGGGATCTTAAAGAATCTTTGCAACGGAAACATTTAGCTCAAACCCTGCAGACCCTTAAAAACAGTATCTGTATGTTATTCACAGCAAAAGTCAGCCACCTTCAGTATCCCCGTGAGCAGCAAATGAGCCTATCAAAAAATTATATTTTTGACTTAGCAAAAAGTAGTGTAAAAAAATTGATATCCTTATTGAAGAGCAACATGGGAAGAACAAAAAAACTGCACGAAAGGTATGGCCTTTTCCCCCAGCATTTGCATCATTTTCTAGGCCTTATGTCTAATCCACAGCCAATTCATCTACACGAAGATAAATCAAACTTACCTGTAGAAGCTCTACTTTTCTATTGCATGCTGTTTGCTGATTCATCAAGAGCAACTCTGAAGCAAGAGCTAATTCAACTGTGTCATCCTTTACTGAAGTTCAGAAAAGTGATTGCCATGGATGAAAGCACACTTAATGGCTTTCCAAAGGAAAATATAAAAGAGGAATGTTTTGCCATAAAACCCAAAATGGAACATCTTAATGAAATAATACATTCTGCTGTTATCTATCAGATTTTGGATAATTTGGTTGATATTAAAGGCCCCATGAGGAGACTGATAGAAGCTGCCATGGAGCCATGTGCTCATGTTGGAAAGGAAGGCTTCCTAAGAAAATTGAAACCTTTGGTTACCACATTCTTCAGCCATTCCACACAGATGCTTAAAGCAGCCAATTTGATTCTTGTTACATGCACTGAAAGGGAAACTGTTGAAGACATTGAACAGTGTATAGACCAATTTAATAGACTTCTTGCCACAGTGCCTGGTCTCCTGAGTGAACGGAGCCTTTTCTCAGGAAATGGTGATGTATTTAAAAAATTAAACTCCTTGTCTCACATATGGTCAAGCACAACAGAAAGTTTGATGATGTGTTTGGACAAAATACTTGATTTGCATGAATTCCTTGATGCAGCTATTCAAGAAATGATGAGACACAAAGAGGCAAGTGAAAAAGCTTTAGCTATGCAGCACTTTGAACATTTTATTTGGCACACGTCTAGACTGTGCAGACAAGCAACCCAGATAGTTGAGTTCATTAGTAGATTTGTGGCCAAAGCCAGAGATCCCATTTTCCGGAATGGGCTCTTGGTTTTAATTAAACAACTGAAAAATGCCATAACACAGACAGAAGTTAGCCTCCCCTGGTGTATGGCAAGCATGACCAACCTGCAAGCTAAAGAAGAATATTCAAAGAAGACAAAGAAATTGATAGAGTTTGCTTGTAATGTCCGAAAGGGGCTAGATGAATGTAATCAGCCAGATATTCTTAGTCCACTTCGGGATGGTGTCCATGATTTCAATATTTCCATAGATTTTCCAAATGCCCTTGCTTCACAGGATCCTGTGAAATTTAGTACACAAAGTTTCATAAAACAAAATAGCTCAAATAATGCAGAATTGCTGGTTGGGTCTTTGGACAAATTTAGACCAGCCTATTATCCTTCTCCAGAATTTCCCAGAAGAAATATTATATACCAGAAAGATGCAGGCCAAAGAGTTAGTTTACACCCACTGATTAGTGAGCTGACAACAGCAACAAGAATACACGATGCCATACGCCTGAATGGCATTTGTGCTGATTTGCTGGAGCTTGCTAACTGTTGTATTGATGCAGCTAAAGAAGCCTTACAGATTGTTGAATCACCTATGTCTGATAAACTATTGCATTACAAAGAAATAGTGGGGTTAATCCCTCATTTTATTGGATTAGCTAGAGAAGTAGAGGCAAACCCTGTTCTCAATTCAGAGCAACTGCTGCAAACGGCTATTTTGCTTTCTGAGAAGATTGACGAGACAAAGCACAGTCTGACTTTCATTGTAAGTTCTTGGTACAGGCTGGCAAGGCAGTTACTGGTAATTGGCTTTATGCCTCCATGCAGTTCTCATGATGAAATCCAAAGTTTAGATGAGATCATGGAGATTTTAGAGACACTGGTTCAGTTAATTAGCAAAGTGGTCCATTTAGATTACAGAAAATTGCTCCCCGAGTGTTCCAGCCTTCAGGAAATTTTCCTGAGAGTTCAAAATAAATTCACTTGTGTACAAACCAGAACAAAATACCTGCTTGAAAAAGCACAGGATATTAGTAAATCTCATCCTGATTTTGCAAAACAGGACAGTTTTGATGCAAGTTGTATTCTGTGGTCTGTTACCATCCAAGCATTGTTAAGTATTGTAGATCAGTTTATAGGACGAGATGTATTGGCCTTAAAAGAGTTACAAACTAAAATGAAATACCGGCTTTGCCTGCAGAGCACACTGACAACAGTATCTGAAAATTCTGTTAGAATACAGGAAGCTGCTAAGTTGTCAATTATGTTACGTGCAAGACAAGGCATGGAGAATGAGATTCTATCTCAAACAGAAGAGATCAAAATATTGACAGAATCTCTGCTTCAAGTTGCAAATGCTCTGGCAGTCTCTCCAATAGCAGTTCCCAGTTTATTGGTTCAGTTTGAGGTTCTCCAAAGAAAACTTGCCATAACAGCCAAAGCTGTCCTGCTTCAACTGAATGGACTCAATGGAGATTACTTGAGCAGCATCCAGAGTGTTGTCAGATTAAGCCAATTTATATCACACGGCACTGGAAATAATAGTGACCTCATCCAAAAGGAGACCTTTGGAAGAAAGGCAGCCTTCCTCAAAGCAAATATCCAAATGGTGGACAAAATAATCCGGGATGCACTAGAGGAGCCATCCAAATTTCTAAAGCCAAAAGAGAATGTACTTGCCACTACAAGCAACCTTCTCCTCCTTACTGATGAAATTATGGGACTAGCTGGACAATTCCACAGCCAGCTAGACCAACATCATCATCTAGTAGATAGTCTTCTTTATGAGTGGTCTGCTAAAGCTGGTTATCTTGTGAGACAGCTTCAGTCCATGAAGGGCATCAGTGAAACAGTTCTGCAAGTCGTTAGAAGGTGCTTACAAAATGATGAGGAACATACTTATTCAATCCAGCCTTCCTCCTTGAAGAAAGAAGATTGCATGCAGTATCAGAACTCCCCATCCCCAGGACACAAAGGCATCAAGGCTGGAGAAGGATTTTTTTCTGCCAGTAACAAAATTACCATGGTAATATTGACCTCCTCCTAAAGCACAACAGACTTATGTTTTAAATTATAGCCATAGAGAAAGTGTGCCCTTTTGTCCAGTATGAAGACACAGTTATAGTACAGCAGATTTTACATAGTAAAAAGTGCATTGTGACCTGATCATTTCGAATCATTAAGTTTAATAATGGATGCTGATGTTTTTAATAATATTTGTGGAATGTTGAGAGACATGGGCACAGCAATGACACTGATCTTGTTAGAATTGGCTGGAGCAGAATTTTCAGCCCTTATAAATCATGTTCACCAGTTTAGCTCAACAGTGCCCTGAGGCTCTCCAGCCTGCTGACACAACCAAGTCTTGAGGGATCTTTACAAACTCATAAAAGATAAGACCAAGCTCTCTTCAGAGGGAGAAGATTCCACAGTGCAGGTATCACTACCAAGAAGGCCAGTCACTCTGTCATCTAGGGAACTACATTTCAGCTCCCTAGATAACAGAACTCATAAGATGTCCTCTTTGCTGGATTTGGTGGAATGGGCAGGTTAAATAGGAAAGAGATCCATATCATGAAGGGCTTTCAAGGTCAATACCAGCACATTGAATTGGGCTTAGAAGCACATTGGTAACCAGTGCAACTCACAAAGCAGAGGTGTAATGTGTGTTCTCCAAGAAACACATAACTGCTCACACTGCTGCATTTTGCAACAGCTGAAATTTCCAGATAATTTTTCAAAGGCGGCCCCATGTAGAGCACATTGGAGTAGTCCAAGCAGAAGGTGACCAGGGCATGACCAACCATGAGTAGTGTTCTCTGATCTAGGATCAAGCCCAGCTGGCACACAATATGAAGTTGTGCAAAGCCCCCTTTCTATGACTACCACCTGCTAATTGAGCAGGAGTCTCCAGATTGTGGAGGGTCTGTTTGATGCAGTGCAACTCCAACCAGTACCAAAGATAATAAGACCTAGACTCAGGATCCTGATAATCATCCAAGGTCCTTTCAAGCAGTTGCATAGCCACCATTGTACTTTTTTTTGCTGGAGTGCAGCAAGGAAACTAGGAGGAGAAGAATTGATTGAACATGTCTTCAGGTCTTTGCTTGGGACCTCACAATTCTGATAACATTTGTGGTTCAGGCAGCATGGCCAAACTGCAGACTTGTCACCATAATTTCTGGAGGTTGGTGGGTTGTGGTGGTGGGTTACATCATAGCATAAACCTTTTCAAAAGAATATGAACATCCTGGAACTTGAGAGATAAGTAAACTGTTTTGTTATCTCTACAGTATTGGGAAGGTCTTCCAAGTGATTTCCAGCCTAGTCACTCTGAATGCAGTTTGAGATCCAGCCCAACCTCCTCACTGGGAGACTCGGAGAACCATGGCTGTCTTATTTCACAAATAATTGAAGAAATGAGAATTCAAGTGTCCTACATGACCCAGTTTCTAAAAAGGAAAGGGCCAATCATGGTATTTCCTCTTTCACAGTTTTGCATGAAAGAGAGTGTGTTGTGGGGAATAATTATTTTATTTTTGTTTTAGAACAATTTAAACATCTTTTTGTTTCTGAACAATTTGCAAACTGGGTATTCCTTGTTTATATATAAATGGAGATCAGCAGGGAATTCCAAAGCATTAGGCTAAAACAAAAATTAAAACAAAATATTCCTGGAAAAAAAGTAATGGCAGAGCACCTCCATATTACCGTATTACAAAAACAGTATGGATGTGTCCAGGTAATCAGTAGCAGTGAAGCTGACCCTAAAGATATCTTTACTTTTTTGTAAATAAAGCAAAATGTTTGTGAGAGAAAGGATGCTAGCTTGCTGGAACACTGAACCCTAAAGACATAGGGTTGAAGCATTAGAGATGGCTAGTTTCAGATTCATGTCTACTCTCATCCACGGAATCTGAGCCAGCCACTTTCAACCCAACGTAGGAAATAGGTTGGGCTGAAAGGGCTGGCTCAGAACCATCTAACGAAGGGAGTGCTTGGATCATTAAAATGTATGACAAGAGTTGTCATGATTTCATCAAAATCATTAAGGAACCTTTTGAATGTAGAGCAGCTTTAAGCTTTGCTTTGTTGACAGGGGAATTCTGAGTTAAAATCCCCCCCAGCCATTTGTCTAAAATGGTATCTCCTGCTCGAGCAGGGGATTGGACTAGATAACCTCTAAGGCCTCTTCCTACTCTGTTTTTCTATGTTCTGTGTTCTTATATTAGTACAGCTTTATAATGCCTTAAGGTTGAGAGCCATGCAGTAAACCTTGTGGCATTCCACCTGAAACTACACTCTAGTCTGGCAAATTGATGAGCATGTTTTGAAACCATTTGTAAACTAGCTATCCCATTTATTGATATTCAATCTTACTTGCCTGCTTTTCTATTCACAATATAATAATATACTTGTGAGCTATATTGTTAAGGTTAAGATATCTGATGTTTATAGCAGTAGATTGTTGTCCACCCCCTCCTCCAATGGAATGATTATAGCAAATAGGCACGCTCTCAGCTCCATTATCACCCTCAAAACCTGCCTGGCAACCCCTCATAGTTTATGCTATCTGAGAATCAGTATTTCCCCCCAGACATTGTTTTTAGCATCAATACAAAGGAAATATTCATAGAAATAGAGCCATATTAGTCTAGGGTAGTCAAAATGTAACAAATTTTGTAGGTTTTTGTAAGCAACTGATGCTTCATGATAGCAATAGCACTTAGACTTATATACCGCTTTACAGCCCTCTCTAAGCAGTTTACAGAGTCAGCATATTGCCCCCAACAATCTGGGTCCTAATTTTACCCACCTTGGAAGACTGGAAGGCTGAGTCAACCTTGAGTCTGGTGGGATTTGATCTGCCAAACTGCAGGCAGCAGAAATAACCTGCAGTACTGTACTCTAACCACTGCGCCACCATGGCTCATCTAACACAGTTTATGAAGTGAGCTGTAGTCCATGAAAGCTTATACTTTTTAATAAAATATATTACTCTAGCAGACAGTTACGATTTTCATAAAGAATTAGATTCCCTCAAATCCTTCCTGTTTGCCAGAGGTAGAGATCTGGGGTTGTTTCAGAAAACAAAGCAGAAGTCCAGGGATATAAAATAATGAGATGGATGTAACAGCTTCCCAACAACTCTGAGAAATAGTTGGAATTGCCCCAAGAAGTTGGGGCAGAAGATCCAGGGGAAAAAGTAGGTGATATAATGTCAGGAATCAAGTTATTTTACTAGAAAAAGATAAAATCTAGCCAGAAGTCTACAGTAGATTAAACTTTCTATTTCTTTTTTCAAAATATGTGTTAAAAACTTAATTCTCTTTTATTCCTGTTTTTCTGTTCAAATAAGGTGTTCTGTGCAATGTCAGATTGAGTTCAATATTTACTTACGCTTTATTAATTTCTTGTGTGCTGTTTCTTTTCCATGATCACTAAATATGATGTACCAGCACCATCGTGTGGTCCGCCAAAAGCATTGTGTGTATTGCTTTTCCAATTGAGCTTTCTTTATCCCAGGGTTTCTTAAATGTTTTGATCTCTTCCCACTTTTAAAAATTATGAAGGATCCCAAAAGAGCATTTGTTTTTATGTATTATATTTATTGATATTTACTATATTAAAATTAGAATTGATACATTTGTAGGAAACCTACTTATTGAATCATGTAAACATAATTATAATATATTAAACTCATTAGATATTGATATAACATATTTTTCATGAAAAAGCATATATTTTCTAACAAATAAAATTCATAATGACTCATTTTTTATTTTATTTTATGTTTAAAATATTTAAAATATTTGCAAAAGCTTCACAATCTGGCAAATAATTTTGATTTTATGGACCTCTGAGATATTCTAAGAAACACTGTGAACCACTATAATAAACACTGATCTAACATATTGCTATTATTATTTTTAATAAGTTAGAGTTTATCATTTATCTTGAATTTGATTGATTATTTTCCAGGTGGTAGGGCAGAGGTGAGACCACTAGTCATGTTGTTTCAGCTTTACACTCATTATATTTTCTGTCAATCTCAAGCTTCAGTTTTACCTTGTAATTCTGTTTTTCAAGCTTCATGGTGGAACACTGAGCCAGAATAGGAACTAAATAATTCCATCGTTTCTATTTTATCTGTTAACATTTTGATGTCTTCACTGAATAACTGACATACTAAGACTTTTATTTTGAAGATATCTGAAGAAACTTTTTCTTGTTAGCATTCACTACCATCTCAGCTCATTCTGATATTGCCTTTACAATGAATGGCAGGCTACTCAATTGCCTATGTCTTACTTTTTTTTGTACAATACGAGACTGCATACATATGCTCCCTTTTCCTGTTTTCCCCACATCAGGAAGCTTATAAAGTGGACTTTTCAGGCTGAGTTTTTGTGTAGTAGTTATGCGATTTCACCTGTTGCCTTTCATATCAAGAATCGTTCAGCCTATTCTTCTTGTTGGTCTCCTTATCTTTCTAGATGCAGGAAGTTACTGTTTTTTTAAAGTGAGAGAAATGCAGTATAGCAATAACAATAGCACTTAGTGCTTTCCAGCCCTCTCTAAGCGGTTTACAGAGTCAGCAAATCTGGATTTTCATTTTACCCACCTCGGAAGGATGGACGGCTGAGTCAACCTTGAGCCTGGTGGGATTTGAACTGGCAGACAGCTCTAAACACTGCACCACCTAGGCTCAGTATCCTGGCCATATGATCAGAGAGGTACTGTTGGAGTATATCAGTTCCATAAACTAGCTTCAGGCCATAGACTGGAGTTCTTCAGAAATGTATTAATGGAGAGTTAAATAATATTCATTCACTCCTGTTTTTTTTTATAACTGCTTTTTGTTTAGACCAAAGAGGAAGTTATTTCCACTGCTATTCAGGTTATTGCTGGAGGGGAAGCACTGGTGAAATTTGCTGGCAGAATTGCAAAGGACTGCTTAGATAAAAGATGTGCAGCTGAACTGCTGTGTGCCTTGGAGAAAACCCAAACAATTAACTATCAACTTAGTATCATTACCCGGTAACTAGATTTTTGAAATAATTTCCCCTGCAAAATGAAACAAATTATATCCATATTTTTTCTTTTAATGTCAAGGTACTGCCCTTTCTGTAGTATGACCTATAATTCAAAATGACCTTCAGTAGCTCAGAGCAACATAGGTTAATAGTTGGAGAATATGCAAGTTGTAATCCAAGAATATGAAAGGCATTGCAGAGAGAAGTGATATTGGAGACCTGTGCCACCAATCTCTATTTTTTTATTTGTGTCAATGAAATTAACGAAGTGCTGACTTTTCAAAGGCAGCTGGAAAATATCCTTGGATTACCTTGGATCCATCCTGCTAAATGAAGGGACTTATGACCAGTCACTGAAGTTATAGCCACTGCAACACTCTAGCAATTGTGATCAATATTCAGGTGCTTAGTAGCTTTCTCACACTTATAACTGCAGGAACATTTCAACTTCTCCCTGGACCTGCCTGCCTCCCCCATCTATGCTCTTTTGGCCCCTTGTACTCAGCAGTCCCTGCCTCTCTAGCTGATCTCCAGTCTTCTTGCTCTGCTGCTGACCAAACATGCCCAGCGTTGGCCTTTTGTGCGATATCTCTTGTGTGGCTCTTCCCCTTAGATTGTAGACAGCCATTTCTTTACGAGATCTGGCAGAAGATCAGCTGGAGTGACAGAATGCAGGGCAGCGAAGGTGGCTGGGCTGAAGTGGCTGGAGTTTGGCTGGGCTGCAGCTTCATGCAGTGCTGCTGGGGCTTCCTGAGAAGGTTGTGGTTGTTTGTGTTGCACTCCTGGTCTGTGACACTGTAGCATGCTGCTGGGCTGCAGTTTCACATTGTGGCGCAAGAGCTTCCTAGAGTACCTGGGGCTTCATGCTGCATTCCAGCTCAGGAGCTTCTTGAAGCTGTAGAACTGCAGTGCACTAAGAAGCCCCAGCTGTGCAGTTCTGGGTCTGCTTGCCACACCACAAGGCAAGATGTAAAGTGGCCAAAAGGGCAGATTGGATGGCGGGAGACAGATAAGGAAGAGTTGAATGAGAGGTGGTCCTGGGACCCAGACTTCACCGAGACATGAAACTGGGAGACACCAAGCTTAAAATAGCTTGGCATGGATGGGTCCTTGGCTAACGACTGGTGGAATTTGGTTAACAATGGGGCGTGCTGGAATTGCAGTTGCTAAGTGATGCAAACACGTAATGTTCTGTTTGACAGGCACATTGATTACTGACGGAAATTTCAGTCTCCATTGTGGTTGTAAATCAAGGACTACCTGTATGTAGCATTTTACTTCAACTAAATTTGGTTTCAAATTAGTATCATTATATTTATAAATGACTCTTAGAATAGCTACACTGAAATTGAGACTTAAATGAGATAATTTAACATAGATCCCATTGATGTTTCCAATTCATGATCAAATTTAAATTACCTTATAAAAAGTGAGCTCTCCAATAAAATAATCCATTGTGAAATCTGCAGAAAAAGTTTCTAACTAATCAGCCTATTTCTAGCAAATTCTGTTTTCTTTATTCTTCTCACCCCCAATCTGATGAGCAGAGCTGAGCATGCTCAATCCTCATTAGAATGTTTTAATTGTTGTTTAGTGCCGAATAACTACTTGTGATCTTCTCAGTACCTGGGAAAAGGTTTGGAAAACATGAGAACTTCAGAACATCTGCAGTGTTTTTATTATTTGGAAGCAGTTAGCTAGTTCTTCTCTGTTGAACTAAAGTTTATTACTAAATAATAAAGTTTGCCCTAACAAACTCAGATATGTGTCTAGCAGTGAAAGTATTTAGCTATCAAAATTCCTATAACTGAGTTCTTGTTACACTTTTTTGCCCTTTAGGTGTTACATAATATTTTCTCTCATTATTTCCAAGGGTAATTGCATCAACAGGTAGCAATAGGTCATCTATGGAACACCTTGTAAGCAATGCTCAAAATCTCTTCCAGGGAGTTCTTCAAATGTTTATGGCAGCAGAAGCAGCTTGTGTCAAAGTGAGTAAATGCTGTATTCTTCAGAATGTATTTTGTCTTAATGTGAACTTGAAAAGCCGAATAAATCTTCCATACTTGGAATTATCAGAATTTCTCAGGTAGTGGGAAATACATTTGGAAAGTGCCAGATTGTATACTTTTTGGGGGGGTGATGTTCCCGTTAGGGGTTGCCATAGCAAATCTTGTGTTTTCACCTAACTCTATCCTCGACATCCTCTACTCTTGCCCTAATTGACTTCATGTCCTCTTATAGTTAATATAAATATCTAACCTCCAACCTGACAGGCTTTTATTATGTCTGCTCTATTTCTATTCTGTTAGGGTTAGCATAATGTGGCAAAAGTGCCATAAATGTTACAGTGTATGTTTGGGGTCAATTTTTAATATATTATATACTATTTCCTATAACTATGGGATTAACATTGATGATTCACATGTTTAAATTTGGCATGTTTTTACACCGGATGCCCTTCCTGACGCAACCCTATTTATCCAGGCTTGGGACTGGCACAGAATTCACTAACTTGCAATCCATGGCTAGATTGATGATTGCTCACATACTTTGGTATCAGATCAAAAGAGAAAAGAGCTATGTTTGCCACCTTGTGTCTTTGGAGGGCATACAGAGTATAAATTAAATCAGCAGATAATAAGAATTATTCAGAAGGAATTACAAATAGGTTTGGAACTGGAAGAGGACTTTAGAAAACGATGAGTTATTCCCCTTCCCAAAATATTGCTGTAGCAATCAAAATCTCCCTTGTAGATATTCTTGAATCTTTATCAATTTTCTCAATTTCTACTTCTCATCCAGGCTTACCAACTGTCTGCAAGAAATATAAATTCTTCCATTCCCCACTATTCTGTCAGAGCTGAAGAAGCTTCTTGGATGAGAAGTGAAACATCTTCAAAAGAAAAAAAACGAAGTCCAGTTGTCTCCTGAAAATAAAAACCACCTTTGGGACAACCATGACCTGGATGACTGAGAATCTCTAGCCTCACTGTTAACTATGCTGACTGACACAATACCCCTTATTTTTTAAAATACAGGGATTATAGTTATAAAAAAAAGCTAATCCTTTTTATTGGCTTGCTTATTCTCATCCAACAGCTGCCATTAAGGCTTAGGTGCAAAGATATCGGATGTGGGAGAGAGTCAATTGCACATGTTTAAAATGAATGGAGCTTCTCTTGGTTTGATCACACCCACAATTTTGATGTTGGGGAAAGGGATGCTAACTCTGATAGAAGAGACTTAAGACATAAGAGACTTCCACAGAATTCCCATTTCCTGTTAAGTTCAATGCTTGCACCCCTCACCTCGTTACACAATTTATTCAGTTTGCTTAGTGAACATTTTTCTCTTCAGTCATTTTCCCCAATTATTTTATGCTGCTCACTGATGATCTGCAAAAGTGAAGCTTTTGATTTTTGCAAAATAAAAATTCAGCTGTAATATTTTGGCCAAGAGGTTATTTGAAATGGTCTTCACCAGAGCTGGCTGGATACATAAAAAGTCAGAGTAACAGCAAAAATTCATGAAAGTTTCTGTTCATGAAATCACAGATCTAAAGAAACCACATGAGTCTGTGGAAAATCAGAGATTTCACTCTTTTAATTTGTTAAAAATGCCAGACACATGAATACATGTTACTGTCATTACATCAATACAAAAAAGCAATACAAATTAAGTAGCTGAATACAAAAATACATTGAATACATGAACACCACAATGTGACATAACACAATAGAGAATAATGTATACATGAAAAAGTAAATACATTTTATAGACCTAGGTGTTTTCTATTTTAACAATAATGTTTTAGTTATGTTCTTTGCATATATACAGCATAGAATAAAATACTTTAAAAAGTTTATTCCGTTCCTCAGTGTGTAATACAGTATATTTTAAGCTAAGAATATCAGTTTCATGAGTAAAAAATGTTGCCCTGTGTCAAACGCTTAGCAAGTTGGGCTTAAGAAGATTAGATAATTATCATCTTAAATAATGTTTCTCATAGTAATGTACATTATATTGCTTGAAACTGTACAATCATACAAAAGTGGCAAACATAAAATGCTGATTTTGGAAAGACACATTACACATATACAAGTCTTTAAATTGAATCCCTTAATGATGATTTACAATGAAAGTGCTTCTCTCGGACCTAACATGATATATAATTTAAACGGATCAATGATTCATATCCCTGAAATGGGAAACTTATATAGAAAATACCAAATTGGCAAACACTATAGTATAATGTATTACTGCATGTGGTTCTGAAAATAGCAGCTCCAAAGTATTTCTGGTTATAATTTAAAAATAAATAAAGCATAGAGGTAAACCCAGTTACAAAACTGCGGAAACCGGCATTATTCACAATAGTAAAAAATCTTAACAATTAGCTAACAAAAAGGTGAAGCAGTTGGGTCAAAAGTCTTGAAAACATCTTTCAGCGATTTGTCATCTGATTCCCCATTTGGATCATTTTCTAGTGCTGGAGTGATCTGCCCAGGCTGCCTTACTTGCCTCTGATCACTGTATTGTGGTCTGATTAACCCTGATAAAGCTTGGATAGGAAGGTTGTGCACTGCTGGAGCAGAACTGGAGTGTTTAGCCTGAGATTTATTGAGATTAGCTACTTTCTCTGAATTGGTTTCCCCAAATGCTTCCACATGTTTTTCTACATGCAGGGATGCTTTTTGAGGCAACTGTTCTTCTGAGGTGGCTACTTCATTCTGACCAGTGTTTTTCAAAATACCCTTTTTCTGGTTTTCTCCATTCTCTCCTGAATTAATTGGAGAAGAATCCAATGAAGTATTATTTCTTGGATCATACAAACTAATGCCACTTATTATTGAACTAGAGGTGCCTAGTTTGGAACTTGCAGATGACAATTTAGGTGCATATGGAGGCAATGCATCTGAGTCAGACTGGAAGATTGCAGCTTCTGAGGACTGTGATGTACTAGTGCTGGATCTGGCTAACCTAGGATCAGTTTTTGAAGGCAAAAGATCCTTCGCTGTTCCATGATGGGAGTCTGTACTGGACAGTCTATGCAGCCTGGGATCAGTGGATTTTTGTAAGCGAGGATCTACTTTATTTGTATTGCCAGGATGCAAATCTGTAGAGTGCTCCAAAGATACACTCCTATTTGCTAAATTTATATTACTTTTTGCTTTTGCTGCTAGTCGTGGATCAGATGGAACAGTATTTAGGATAGAATCATTTTTGCTATTCCTTAATTGATTAAATCGCTGGTCAGCTATAAGTGGAGGAAGGGGTAAATTGATTGAAGATACTGGATCTGGTTTTGGCAAAGGTACTGGGAGTAAATCTTCAGGAGCCCATACAATATGCTTAGCAAAATTGGGTTTGCTTAGAACAATGTCCATTTTAATATGGCTGAATTGTCTAAGCTGAGATCTTGGATCTCGTAATGTTACTCCAGGAAGAGGTTCCAATGGTATGAGAAAAGCTCTGTCCCTTAATTCTCTTTCAGCATCTTCATCATCTTCATCCAATCCTTTTTGCACGGTCTTGACAACAGGGTGAGGATAATGCACATCCAGTTTTGCTCCACTAGTAGAGGAGCTTCCATGACTGCTTTCATTACCCTTTAAGGTTCTTGGATCTCGTGCAAGCCTTGGGTCCAAGACTCCTGATTCTGATGATTTCCTAGCATTTGATCTTGAAGCTGATCTGAGTCTTGGATCAACAGCCTGGTTTCCTGAGCCACGTTCCTTAGCAAGTCTAGGGTCAACTGGCATAACCCGCAGTTGCTGATCTGCTGACTGATTTCGAAATGTTTCACTTTGTTTTTTTAAGGTCTTCAATATAGATTTAACACTGCTTCCTTCTTCTTCTTCACTACTAGAGTACCAATTTACACTATCATCTAAAAAGAAAAAAGAAATAATTAAATCTCTGGAACATGCTATATATTGTCTAAAATAAATTCTATCATTTCATATGAATAAAAGTTGCAAAGCGCTATTAATGAAATTTTATGCTTCTATTAAAATGGCAAATACAGTACAAAACAAGAAGATAAATGGTTTAGCTACGCATATACCTGTGTAGCCTTTCATCTTGTAATCAGCAAAATTCAACTTCAAAATCTTCAAAAGTTAAACATTTTAAAAAATATTGGGGCTATATAACTATTTAGATAATATCTTACTCTGGATTTTAAGCACTTTTGAAATGCTAAAAGTATGTAAGAAATCTAGAACACACCCTGCATAACTCCAAATTTAAAACATTCAAATTTTATTTAAAAACAAAAACTTCATAATTTTTAAAACATTATTATTATAGATGATTAGTCAGCTAGGTGACCTTGGGTCAGTCTGTCTTTCTCATCCCAATACACCTCACAGGGTTATTTTTTGTGAGGAAAATAGATTAAGGAAGTACTATTATGTATGTTCGGTGCCTAAAATTATTTTAAAAAACAATAAAGGCAGTATAAAAAGATTATCACTAGGGTCTTAAGATCATCAAAATCCTGTAAAATTTCAGACAATTATTTGTGGGAGGTGCTGCATAGCTGTATTCTGAATGTATCAATTTTTATTAACCATTAGCAAAAGGGCTCACCGAAAGATATGCTAGTGTCCACAGTGGAAGACGATAAGTTAACAGAATTGGAAAAACTGATCGTTTTAATTAAAAAGACAATTTATCTATTTGTGTTTCTATTTGGAAACTGCTTCTGAACTTTTTGCTTGAAACTGAAATAAATGAAACTTTAAATGATTAGAATGATTTTGTTATTATAGAAATGGTTTGAAATGTTATGAAATATAAAGCACAAGGGTAAAGTTGTGTGCGTGCGAGTGTAAATATATGTCTGTATTTTACTGCAATGAAAAAAGTTGGAAGTTAACATTTTTTCCCTCTCTGAACTTTTTAAAATTTAATTTGTTTTTTTCTGTATTTTTATCTTATAATGAAAATAAAATTTATGGAAAAAGAAAAATATAGCTCAATGTTATGCTAACATGTAAGGGGGACTCAAGTCTATCTGCATGACTGTTCTATAGCAGACACATGCATGCTTTTCATTAGAGATTCAGCCACAGAACCCTATTTCTTGGACCAATTGAAGCTGATCATGAAATAGTCCTTAGGGAGATGGGGCGGTATATAAATATGATAAATAAATAAATAAATAAATAAATAAACAGTGAGCTTAATAAAAATTACAATGAATATAACAAACATAAGAGGGAAGAATACAGTAAAATATTCCCATATCTGAAAAAGAAACAACATATAATATAGTACTGTATTTGACAAATGCACAATCTGAAAATACCTTCTTCTCTACTCAGTGACCTTTGACACTGACTGCTCATATGTTCTCCATCATCTTGATGTTTTTGACTGAGCCTTACAAAAAGGGCTTTCTGCATTGCAGGAAGAAAATCAGGTACATTCATAGCTGAATTGTGTCCCGCTGTAGTGGCACAATCTGATTCATACTCATTTCCACTGTTATGTGAATCTGAAGAATTTATGTAAGACTGGTGTTCTTTAAAGTCTCCTTGCCACGTAGCATCTGCATTAAGTAATAATTAGTGTTTATTATGAAACTTTAGAAGTTACTTAGAATCATTTAATAAACCAACTATAAAATCAAGTAATAGTTGTGTGATAGTTCCTCCAAAATTGAGGATAGTTTGGGGCTCCTTGGTAACTGTGCAGGAAAAATATTTAGACTACTTAAACCAGTGGTCGGCAAACTGTGGCTCATGAGCCACATGTGGCTCTTTGGCCCCTTGAGTGTGGCTCTTCCATAAATACCAAGGAAAGAAATGCTTAGGAGAAGCCAGGGCATCTGGTCAGGGGTGGGTGGGGAAAGCCCAGTGGCATAGGGCTGCCTGCAATGGTGAAATGGGCAATGGAGCGGCCAGCACAGCCTTCCGTTCTCCAAGCCTCCGCTGCTCTCCCACCCCTCTTTCCAAACCTCTGCTTAAAATCCAGCTCTTTTTCTAAGCCTCCAATGGACGAGCGGCACTTATAGGCTTTTCCTTGTAGCCCTGAGCAGCTTGGCTTTTTGAAATCCACCGTAAAGTTTATTAAGTTAATTTCAGGGAACATTGTGGAGTGAAAGATGATATAGTGTTGAGGATTGAGAAAGGTATGTTGAGATGGTTTGGACGTTCAGATTGAGGACATTTTTAGCAAAGGACAGTTTAGGAGTACCCTAATTAAGTTAATAACAATGTACCTACCTATATAGTTTAACTTTAAAAAATTTGGCTCTCAAAAGAAATTTCAATCGTTGTACTGTTGATATTTAGCTCTGTTGACTAATGAGTTTGCCAACCACTGCTCTAAACCAAACTGAACTTTAATTTTTTTTGCCTCTTATACAAAAAAACCCCAGTGTTCTCAAAGATGTCTTTAAGGAGTGATTCCTAAACTGTCATTGCTCCACTTTTTACCAGCTTTTCAGCTGGTAAAGTAGTAGCACCCAAGCAGGCACACATCCCCTTCCAAAGGACTGAGGAAGCAGGCAAGCATTCTGCATCAGGAAAGCTAATGACTAACATTTTACTTGTTTAGGTAGAAATGCTAGGCTCCTGAACAGAAATGAATTGTTGCAATATACAACGTTAGGAAAATATAAATGTATACATAATATGACATGAGATCTAACCTAATGTAATGATTTAGGGCAGGAGTGTCAAACTGGTGGCCAGTGGGCCAGATGCATCATGTGCCGGCCACACCCACCCTGGTTCCACAAAAACAAAAAACATTGATACATCACATGACGCAATCACATTTGACATCTGTGGTTTAGGGCAACAGGCTAAAAAGAAACTAAAAACTGGGAAATGATTCTATATATTGCCTTACACATTAGGCCATTTTTAGGTCAATAATTTTCTTAGCGTTAGGAAGAAGACAATGGCAAGCCACTTCCTAAAATCTTACCAAGAAAGTTGCATGGTTTTGTCCAGGCAGTTGCCAGGAGTCAAGAATGACTGAAATACATACACATACATACACACACACACACCTGTTACAAGTGACCGTATACATGCAATCCAGATCCCACTTACAAAAATTCTAGAAAGACATGAAACTGTTCCAATGCGGAATATATAGATTACCACTTTTTTCTTTCATAAATTTTCCTATTATATAGTACATGCATTTTGAAAACACTTACATATATAATATATAACACTTACATAGATTATACATATATAATCTTTAATTAGATTAAGAAAAGCTGTCTGCAAGCATTCACCTCAAACTGCAAACTTTTAAACTTATTTACTCATATAGTTCCTATAATTTCAAGAGATTTAGGAAGTGTGTTTAAGATAAATTTATTTATAGATTTTCCTACAACTAAAGCTTAGCAAGGTGGGATTACTGATTGAAGAAAAACTTGGAAGTAGACAAATATGTGAATACTCTTTCCCTACTATCACCAGCCCCCCAAAACCCCAAAACTCAGAACTCAATGTGTAAAGATCTTGAGAAATGCCTATATAGTTCCCAAGAATTCTAGGGATGAGGCTTTAATGATTATCCTTCTAGCTATATCACACTTAACTCTCAACTTTGGATACTGAATCCTTGCAGAAAACTAGGTTGACTATCAACAGATTAGATAGTTCAGTTCAGAGCGATGAATTAAAATGAAACAATTTTATAAATTAAAACTTACCATTAGCATTATTGGTTGTTTGGAAATTATGCACAGCCTGATGGGAATAGTAGTTGTCATAAAAATTAGCTGGATTCTCATATGCAGGATTTGGCTGCCTTTCACTAGGAATGTGCTGATATGGTGGCCCAGGTGGGCAGTGATTGTCTCTGGGCATGTTTGCCATATGTTCTTGAGCAACTGCACAGTTATATGACACACCAGGTGGTGTTAAAGGTGGGCCACCCTGATTTCCATGCATAGGTCCACTGGCTTGACCTTGTGCTCCTAAGTATCCTGCAGGAACTGGCTGCAAAGGTGGACTATGTGGCACCACTGGACCAACACAGGGATGACCAGGAGAACCTGGGTGCCCTGTTGGTCCATTATGTCCTGGGCTTGATTCTGTGTTATACATGTGTGGATCATTTCCTTCAAACTCTGGTCCAGGGGGTGATGTACTATTATAGAATGCTGGTGGACTGTAAAACAAAAAGTCAGGTCAAGTATATTTGTGTACAAATATTAGATTCAGAACAGAGTTGACAAGTAGTACTATGTAAAAAATCTGCAAATGGCAATGTATACTATCTTCTCCAAATTGTGTTTTTAAGGAAATTACTACTATTCAGTATGGTTTTTTTGGTGCCAGATTACTCTATACAATAGATTCTACAATTCATATACATGTACAGCTGTACCAAAATGAGAGGGGAAATAGTTGCCCTAACAGGATGCTGTAATGTATTTTGAATTCATTTACTGTAAGCTTTAAAATAATCAATTTTCTGAAGTTGAGTTCCTCATTAAAATGTCATAGTTTGAATTTCTACACTTACGTTTTCCCAATTTTATGCGCTAAATCCACAGTAGGCTTCACAACTATTTCAAAGAGGGATGGAATTTTCTTGAATTCGCCAGAGGGATCCTGAAAGTTTTCTGCATCTTCCTCCATAAATGAATATGGCTCTGGTGGGGTGGGCAAAAGTCCAACCCCTGGAGGTGGCTTAGGAAGAGGAACTATGCCACGTTTCCTAAGTTCTTCCACTTCTTTTTCATCATCATTCTGAGGCTCATCTTCAGTATTCAATACCTAAAAACACATTTGAATATAATCAGAATGTATGAGCCTGAGCTATTGGCAGCTCTTCTAGAAGTTAATGGCAAAAGCACATTGAGATCTCTGTTACATGCTCTATTTAGCTCAGATTAAATTAAAATACTTCAAAACTACAACATTAAAACATCAATATGTTAATTTGGAGTCATTCTTCAAAATTCGTGTCTATGAACATTTAATAAAAGTTCCGGTATAATTTAATCTAAACTAGAGCACAGAATAGTACTGGGCCCATGAATGAAATTATATATGGCAAGGGACAGCTTTCCCCACCAACATGTCCCAAAACAGAAGATACAGGACAAAACCAGCACTAAACAAGCAATACTTAAAAGTCATTTTAAAGGGCATTCCCATGCTATTCAGTTTCTCCTGCTCCATGGTTTTCCTAAAGGAGTAAGGTATGACATAGCAGAAGCTGAGTAGTGGATTTAAAGATAATTTCTACATGGAATATTTTCAGTAAATTCTTTTTTAACTACTGCATGCCTTGTACCTTTTCATATGAAAATTATTGGGCAAGGAGAAAAGAAATGAGTGCATGACTTTATTAAAACTTTCCATTCCTTTCTCAGACTTGATTTTACAGACCACCATTCAAATTCTTAGCATTAAGAGAATGTTCCAAAACTTTATATAATACCACTTTATAATATCTTGGTAAGACCGCACTTGGAATATTGTATTCATTTTTGGTCACCATGAAACAAAAAAGATGGTGAGAGTCTAGAAAGAGTGCAGAGAAGAGCAACAAAGATGATTAGGGGACTGGAGGTTCAAACATATGAAGAACTGTTGCAGGAATTGGACATTGATCTGGAGCTCTGTTATTGGCTACAGAGGGCTTTCTGGAAGGCATCTGAAGGTGAAACAGAGGCCGGGGGTGCTGTGTGTGTCAACCCACAGCCTGTTTCTCAGCTGCAGAGGGCTTTCCGGAACACTTTGACAGTGAAATAGAAGCCAGAATGATTCATGTGAGCGGCGGCAAGCAGCCGCAGGAGGTGAGGCAGGTGTTGGGGTGTGCGAGGCCTTGTTAAGTAGGGCAGCTCCACCCCCCATCCCTACCCTAGCTTATTTTTTACCTATGCGCCTCACTCCACCCCCTGCCCCCGGGATGGATGGGATCTTAATTAGGGCTAATTTTGTTGGGTAGTGCTTAATTTGAGCACAAACGTTCAAAAACATGATAGGGCTTCTTTTGGGGGTGAATCTTATTTTAGGGGGAACACGGTAATTAGAACAATTAATCAGTGGAAGGAGTTGCCTCCAGAATTTGTGGATACTCCAATACTAGAGACTTTTAAAAAGAGACTGGACAACCAATTGTTTGAAATGGTATACGACAGTGGTGGCAAACCTTTTACTTACAGAGTGCCAAAAAGTACGTGCTTTGCAAGTACTTGGGTGTGGCTCCTCCATATGCGCTGCATGTGCAATTGCACCATCTTGGCATGCATGCAGCTTCTGCATGTGCAATGCACATGTACTATGAGAAGGCACTCACGTACACATGAGCAATCGCATGTGCATGCACAGGTGAGCTCCAAAGACCAGCTGGATTTCCTGCATGCACAGCAGATGCCCAAAGACCAGCTGGGTCTTTGCAATTGCGCATGCATGCACAATCACATGTGTATGCTCAGCTGGAGGTAAGTTTGTGTGCCCAGCAAGATGGCTCTGTGTGCCACCTGGGGCACCCATGCCATAGGTTCACCATCACGGCTATAGGGTCTCCTGCTTGTGCAGGGGATTGGATTAGAAGTCATCCAAGGTCCCCTTCCAACTGTTATTCGGTTCTGTTCTAACTGGGGAGGAATAGGGTATTTCATAAGAAAACGATTTCTCAAGTCGTTTCCCATTTGATTAGAATTCAACAATTACACTTATCCTTCTTTAATGGAAAGAGTGGATTCATACTCTGGTAAACATCAAAATAACACACACTCACACCCAAAAAAATCTGGAGGTAAAGAAAAGGAATAACCTGATGAATGCACACTACCCCTCCTAATGACAAGTTCAACTGAACATGAATGTTTTGTTCTTCAGTCAAGGGGCACAAGCAAAGAACCAGAAGCAAGTCTGCTTTATGTGAGAGGATTACCTCTGCATAGGGAATTATCCTCATTCCCTTCCAATTTCACATCTGTTTGGCATAAATCCTTCATTTTAAAAGCATACATGAACTCACATACAAGACTGTAGATTGCTTTAATATGGTTATGTGTACATTGTTACAAAAGACAAAAAATGGTAATTAGAGGATATTATGATCTTGTTTTAGAAAGTCATAATCTATTCTCCTTCTTTAGGTATCTGATGTGTAACAGAAAAACAGAAAACACTTTGAAACAGATTAGATTGTCTGTGTAGTTGTAGTCTCCTTAAATATATTAATAAAAGTTTAAGCCAAAAATCAAAGGTTGATTTTGAAATACAAACTTTGCTTTAAATAGCACTACTTACCTTATCAAGCAGTTCTTTTGTCTCTTTAGTTAGAGGATCATGAGAAAACTTACATTTGTCACCGTGGTAGCATTTTGCTCCAGTATGATAGAACTTGCAAGGAAATTCATGTGATCAAATATTAAGGAAATTAAGTAAGATATTAGTGAAATTCCCATAATTTTGGCATTACCCCCTTAAAAAGGTTTATTGTTACATATGTTTGAAATAAATTCCTGAGGATTCATGAGAATTGTGGCCACTTCCCAAATGGCAACAGCTTCAAGAATACTACCATGCAGCCTCTGTATAGGAGGGTCATATGGTAGCTCAGCTGCTTTCTCCTTCTGATAGATAATTTTTGGAAACTGGACTGGTATGACAAAGGGGGGAGAGGAGGCCCAACTGTGTTGGATTCAGTGACAGGAAGCAGAGCATAGAGTGCATACACTGAATGGGACACGCCCTTGGAGACCTGGGGCAGGCTACGGGCAAGTTGGGGAAGTGTTGCAGAGTAGGACTAGGTCTTTCCAGGGCTTCCTTCCCTGCCAAGGCACCCCATACTGCACTTAACAACCACAATAGGAAAAGTAGGGTTTATGGTTCAATGAAGGAATCACATGGGCATTTTGCTTAATGACCGCCTGGACCTCTTTTGAAACAGCCACAATTCTCATGATTCCTCAGGAATTTATTCTTAACAATATGTTACAATAAACTGTTAAGTTAAGGACTACTGTGTTCATAACAAAGTTTATGCAAATTCAAGCAGTGGTTAAAGAAATAAATAAAAGGGAAAGAGGAAATGTAGTGCTATAAAGTTTTTCCATAATACTTTTATTTGTTTCATTATTAATCATTATTAATCATTAATCATTATTAATCATTAATCGTATATTTAATCTGGTGTATCTTTCTAAAAATTGTTATAAATTATTCTTTCAAAAGAGAAAAAGAAAATTTCTAAAACTGTTACTTACAAACGTTTAAAGTCTTTAGTCCTTAGGAACATCTATATTCTATTACAAATGGAACATTTAAAGTGCTATGATCACTTCCGCTACGATCATAATATGACTGAAACGTTTTTGTCAAAGGATATTATGCATGTAGATGCAGTTTTCTCCTTTGGAACAATAACCCTGAATGTAAAATTTACAGATTTCCTTTTTCTTTTCTATTTCTGCATCATGATCACATTTACACTGATCTCCCTGTAACATAAAGAGAGATTATACATTTCAATAATGACTTTTTACATTTCATACTGTTTTATTTTACCCCACCATTCAAAGAAAATTAAAAATTAATTTTACATCAAAAAGGTTATGAAACTAGAAAATTACAGATAGATTACGTTCTGTGAAGTCTCCATATTCAGATTGATGGAACTGCTAAAGTATCTAAAAGCTAACTAGTAGAATGTATATATTCAATACTAAATATGAAACTACACATAAGATTTTAGAAATAGTGTGTCCAAACAAAACACATGCATTGATCTTTGTATTATTCTATGCAATATTTTTCTCTAGTATCATTTATGTTGAATACATGAAAAGTTCCCTCAAATCTAATAAATGCTGGATATAATTTTTATATACATTGGGTTTATGGCCATTGGGTTTTGATTACCATAAGAATGAATGGATTTGGCAGGGTAAAATGATGTAATAAATAATTAAATTTAAACTTTGAACAAACTAAAATAAAATCTATAAATTGCTTACTTTTTTCAAAGAAAAAAAGTACAATTATATATTCACCTTAATACATCGGGCTTCTAAGAAATATTTACAAATCTGTTTTCCCTTGTGTTCCACTGTATGCTGGTTTATGAATGCCTGACTCATAGTTGGCCATTTCTTTACTGGCTTCATTTCCTGTTAAACAAATACTGCATTTTAATATGGTTATTCCTCAAAGGTCACTCAAAAACAAAATAGTCAAAGACAAGATAAAATACCTATTTCATGGTTAAACTAATTTAATTATTTATTAAATTTATTTGCCACCCATCTCATTTCAAACAACTCTGGGCATTTACAGAATTAAAAACATTAAAGTCATAAAAGATAAGTATTTCTAAAACAATAAAAATAAAAAGTACAATGAAAAATAGAACTATAGTTAAAAGATGGGGTGGGAGAGAGCAGGATGTGCAGAAGGGAGATAGGATTGCTTCTTAATTCATCAATCACCTCCAGTGTGATGCTCTTCTGTTGGAGCACCAAAGCCATCTGGCAAAACCAGGTCTTCAGGTCTTTCTTATGGAAAGGTCGGAAAGTTGGGAACTGATCTACCTCAGGGAGTTAAGATGTTCCAATTTTCATGCATACACACATGCATACAAATATATGAACAATATTCTGATCATAAAGGATACCTATGTTGCGTATAGCTGTATAGAAGGATTCCATCTTCATGAACAAGCAAGTAATAAAAAGCTATCTTGAAAATCAAAACCCAGTAGAACAGATTTTTTAAATTGTTTTGTCTTAAGTAGCAGGGATATAAAAGTGACACTTCAACCACAGTCTGCTCTCCAACCACATTTTCCTGCTATTAAAGGAATTGTACCAGGATTATATTTGTATTAGATTGAATTTGCAGATGCAGCTATCACCAACTATTAACATTTATCTTAGTTAAGTTACTTTTACTTTCATAATTCAATTATCTTAGTTCCAAGACCATTGAAAGAAAAATAAAAGCATTTTGCAATGCACAGCATTTTACAATGCAGTTTTGAATTAAGCTTAATAAAACCACTATTTTTAATGCAATAAATCATTTCCACTTAACTTACTTCCTCAGATCCTTTATTTACCCCTCTTCCTCTTCCACGATCTTTGCGTTTCAGTTTCTTTTGCATGCTGCGCCCTCGGCCAATACCGTAACTATTGCTTGTTTGTGTAGCACCTAAAAGATTACAAATTTCTGGATGAATATAATTTATTACTTATTATGGTGCAGAAGAAAAACTATAGTACACACCACTTATATTTTTCTATTTAGTTATTATTCATTAAACTTAATATAGTGCCAACTTTAAAAGTGTCTTGGCAGGTTACAGTAAAGCAAATATAAAATAATAAAAATAAAAATAGGAAACAAATAATATCCACTGATAACGTTGACCATTAACTTAACTGTTAAAAGTCTGTTCAAGAAGATAACTTAAGGACTTTTTGAAAATTAATAAGGAAGTTGTACCCTTCAATTCTGTAATAGATTGCATTTCAAAGAACTAGAGCAGCAACATAAAAGGCTTGACCCCAAATGCCAGCAGGTAGATTGCAGCAACAGTAGGCAAGTATTTTCAGATGGACTGACTAGCTGTGGAGCTTCATCTAGAAAAAGTTTTTCTCTCAAATAGCCAGGAACCAATTCATGTAGGCTTTTCTTTTTTGCGCTGGATCAAAATGGCAATCAAAGCACAATCTCTTCGTGTTCTTCTTGGGACCAACCTGACTTCTAGTTTCTGTACCAAACACAGATAGTCATCAACTTACGACCACAAATTTAGCCCTAAACTTATGTTGCTAAGTGAGAAATTTGTTAAGTGAATCACTGCGGTTCTTAAATTAGTAACATGGTTAAGTGAAACAGGTTTCCTGGTTGACTTTGTTTGCCAGAAGGTCGTAAAAGGGGATCATGTGATCCTGCAATTGTGATAAATGTGAGTCAGTTGTCAAGCATCCGAATGTAAATCATATGGCCATGGGGATGCTGCAACAGTCATAAGTGTGAAAAATTGTCATGTCACTTTTTTCAGTGCCATTGTAATTTTGAACAGTCATTAAATGAACTGTTGTAAGTCAAGGACTACCTGTAAAATATCCAGAGTAGACAAAAGGGAGCCCCATAAATAGTGCATTAGGCCTGGAGGCTACCAGCACATGCACCAGTTTTTCAGTTATCCTGTAAAGGACTTTTAAAAAAATGTCTAAGATTATAAAGCATTTCATATACTTTAAAAAAAATGCGTAACACAAGTTTAGCATTGTACTGGGGGTTTTATTTTGATAAAGCCTATAGTGAAACATTCCTTCAACATAGCTGTCCAAAGTGAAATAACACCCTATTTCTAATCATTTATTTGTTTAAGAAAATATATATGGCTGCCCAACTCAGTCCTAGTGACTTTGGGTGACTTAAAAAGATAAAAACCCAATATTAAAACAATAAAAAACCCAATAGTCCCTCCCCTTTCCTGGCTACAGCAATCAATCTATCAAATAAGCCACTTGATGGTTTCCACAATTTTGTGTTGTGTGCCAATTATGTCTATTCCTGAATTGAGATGTTCTACTCTCAATTACTCATGCCCTGGTCTCCTCCTGGATGAATTACTGAAATGCACTCTAAGTGGGGCTACTATTGAGGAATATTCACAAGCTTCAACTTGTGCAAAACACAGTGATGAGATCAAATGTGTGCTACTAGAACTTGCACATCGTACATCTCTGTTCTGTAATTGCCAGTTTGCTTCCTGATTCAACTCAAAATGCTTGTTTTTACCTTTGAAGTCCTATGTGGTATGGGGCTGAGTTATTTGTGGGACAATCTCTCCTGGTTACAGTCAAGTCTAGCAGGAAGGGCAAGTTACAGATCACATCTGCTAAGGAGTTCCATCTGATAGGAACCCCAAAAGTGAGCTCTGCGGTAGCAGCTGCCCTTTATGAGATTGCCTAGACCCTACTGACTTTCCAGAAATCTCTTAAAACATGATTATGTCAGCAACCTTGTGGATCCAATGTAAATATAGAGTGTAATATAACCATGTGGACCTTGAATGCACTTTCCCATTCACCCTGCAGTGAATATCTTTATATTTGTTTTTAATTTTAAAATAGTTTTTAAGGCTCTGTTCTTAATTGTTTTGTTTCAACTGTAAGCCATCCAGACACATATCTATGAAGTGGGTGGCTATATAAATTATACAGATAGATCTACTGCTATGTGGCCATGTTAAGCTTATTTCCAAAATAATACATACTTTGATTATATTACTTCTGTCTATTGCAATATGCTTCATATAAAGCTGCTTTTGACAATATTCTGAAATGGGCTAGGAGGCTACAGTTCATTTACTATCAAATGCTGCATAAATGGAGTGTAAAACTCTCTTGCTAAAATAGGTATATGGCCTTATAATTTGTTTCTGAATTTAATCAAAAGTGCTGGCATTACTGACCTTTAAAGATTTGAAAGGTTTATGGGCAGAATATTTAATACATTGCTTCTGTATGAATCCTACATGTTGAAATAATTTTCAGAGTATTCTTTGTACATCTCAAAACTCCACAATCTGTATGGCTGGAATAAGAACATCTTTTTGATAAATTTATCTAGGCTTTATTTTTTAAATAATTTTATTAAACTTACCAAAATATAAGATATAAACAAATGGACATACAATCTCACTCATGTATAATTTTGCTTTATTTAATATTTAAGTATTTTATTGCTATTTTTTAAATTCTGGTTTGTGGATTGTTGTTTATGTATTTTTATTGTGAGCTACATGGGACCCTACAGGATAAATGTTCTAAATAAACAAATTAATGTTATTACTAAGCCTTGAAGCCATTTTGATTACCAGCTATATAATTAAATGCAATCAACTACCATCTAAGAAATTGAATGCTTTCTAAAAATTGTTCATTCCCAATTTTAATGTTTTGGTAACTTAAATTTGGTTAAAACAGTAAAGTAAGTATTCAAACTGTTTTTGATGCAGGAAAAACTTAATTGTGCTTTTAATGTCCTTCTCCAGAGTATTAGCTGAAGAGCAGTTTGGAATCTTTTTGCACAAGACTAACCATTACACATAAGACTGAAGTTGCAAAATCAATTTATTTAATCCCCAAAGTTTCAGGCTTTTCAGATCCATCATCCATGTTTAATTTACAGGGCAAATACGTTGCTCTAGTCTAGAATGTCTAACACATGACAGAATTCAACAACTGTATGGGAAAGGGACTTTTCAGCATTAAAATACTTGCTCCTACTATGTTTTCCTTTCCTTTAATAAAGATAAAGGAATTCTTTGCTTTTCACTGATCTTCAAATGAACAGAATTCTCTTTTTTTAAAGAAAAAGCATAATCTCATTGAAAGGTATTGAAGAATATATACAGTATCAATGACAAGAATGCCAGCTGTTCTCAAGTTAATATACTTACAAAAATTGCATTAACTGGACTTCAGGTAAAAATATTACACATATAATTCCTTCTTTAGTAATATGTAATTGTCCTATGGGTATAATATAACTATGTTGTCTGTGTTCTCTTATGTTAAAATTTCTAATGATTTATAACAGAATGAACCTTTTTGATATAGGAAAGCAGTTTAGACTTGAAGACAAAAGCAATAAGATTAATGAACCTATAAAAGTGTAATCAAACTCATTGGAAATATAATGGTGGTGATTAATGGTGAGATGATTATTGACTGTTTTTACTGCCGCTAATGTATTAATAGTGAAATTCTGTAATAAATGTGACTCTGTATTCCATTTTGCATAGGTAGGTACAAACTCAGATCTAATTGTTCTTTGATTACTGTCTTACCTTTGTGAATCCCTTTCATCCCTTGCTTTTTCCCTGCTTCTTTTGAAATCGGAGCTTCTAACTCATTACTTTCTTTGGCTTGTCTATATTGCTTTAACTGGTCAGCAAAATCTTCTTTTTCATCTTCATTGTAGCCAAAATCATCACTGTAATTATCATAATCTTTGCTTTTTGATTTTTTATTATGCTGTGTCTTCTGTGAAGGGGTATATTTTCCTGAAATATGCCCATGCTGGATAAAAGATAAAGATAATTGGAAGCATATGAGAATACTAATTAAGAACAAATCTCTAGTATATAATGTAACAAGATATATTAAGATTCTATGAGATTTACCAGCACATATACTGTAGCATTTATTCTTCTAATGTTTTCTTTACTGTAATTTTTAAAAAATATACTATCAACGTATTATTCTTACAAATTTTCAAAACTAGAAGGAGCTAGTTATTACCCCCAGACAAACTGAAGTTACTGAGGTAAGATGTCTGCTCATTTAATGAGTATAGGGTAGTGCTGAAAGATTATAAAATGAAATGAGTTTAATTGGATTATTGCATGTCTTTTTCAAAATCAATGTTTTTCCTCACTTTGTATATATAATTCATGTAACGTTATTATAGAAGACAATACTTTTTCAAGCAAAACACAGATTCTTTTTTCATGTGAAACTAACTATATACTGTATATGTAAGTAATTAAGATGGACGGGAAAGTTTTAAAGTAGTTAAGAGCTCCTCTGAAATACAGAATAGATTTGAATCAATGTTTTCTTTGAGGTCAAACTTATGACTTTACTGAACATTCATTTGATTGCATCATTTTTGTTGCAATAAAATTAGACCCGCACAGAGATACCAACACTTCTGGTACAAGCAGTTTTTCCTTATATCCTCTTTCCACTCATTCTGATGGGGGATAAAGATATACATACAAGACCTGTACCTTTTTATCTTAGAGTCACTCTACTTTCATATCTTTTGTTTCTCCAATGTCCATTTCTCCTGTTGTAACCTCCCCTCCCTTTTATGCAGGAAAATAGCCAATTTGATGAATGCCAGAAAGAAGAAAAAGATCAATATTATACTAAACTGCCTGAAAAGTTTCTATTCTGTATTTCCTTTTTATTTATTTTTTAAATGTTGACATTAATTCCAATCATATAAAGTTTGTGTGATTACTCAAAACATTAAGTAGAAATGACTTAACTCAAATTAATTTGTTGAAGTGAAACACTTATTCCACTTTTATTTAATTATTTATAAAATGTATTAGCCATCTATTTTACCACAGGGTAACTTTGAGCAGCTTATAATATTAAAGGTACACACAAACATGTACACATATTAAAACATAAATAGTTAAAACAAGCCAAACATTACAATCTAATTAAAGATGGATGGGGGGGGGGTAGGATGGGAGGGAGGTAGGATCTGTTGTTAGTTGATCAACCCTCTCCACTATCCATTTTTGGATGTTCTTCCATTGGACCTCCAAGCTAGCTGGCAGAGCTAGGCCTTTAAGTTCTTATGGAAGGTCAGGAGGATTTGCTTTTGCCCTCTGGAACAGGAAGATGATCCATAGGGCAAATGCAATGGCAGAAAAGATCCTTCTTCTGAACCCTGCCTGCTGGAATAAGCAGTCTGACAGGGCCTGCAGCATGCCTCATCTGCCAGCACAGGTGAGGTGGGCCAATCTCAGTGGAATAAGATGGTCCCTCAAGTACCCTGGACCCATACTATGAAGGACGGTAAAGGTGATTAACAACACAAACTCATTCTTCAGCTCCCCTGCACCATCACATACTGCAGCAGCTGTAGCCTCAAATGCTTTTCAAGGGTAGCTCACGTAGAGTGTACTACAATAGTCCAACTGTGAGACTGTCTTATAAATTGAGGAACATAAGAAGCTTTGAAATGTCTTTTTCCGTAAGAGATATTTATTGGATTTGCTCATCTATTATCTCATATTAATGTCAATATCATACATACTGTATGTAACAGGCAGCTAAATAGTATTCATGGAAACTTAATCAACATTATCTGCAGCTTCACTAGGCCCTATTATGAAAAATTATATGATAGAGATATCAGATTATTAGAAATCCAAAATAATATCTATTTCCTTTCAAAATGTATGAATTATATGAAATATTTTTATACAAATTGGGTAAAAGGAAGAAATAAAAATGGTTTCATTTTGACTGGGGATTTTACTCACTTCAAAAAGGCGACATCCTTTTACAACCTTTTATACAGGCAGTCCTTAACTTACAACCGTTCATTCAACAATAGTTCAACTATAATTACATATTTTGAAAACAATACAGTGCACTTATGTCTAAACTAATCCAATATAATTAATTCAAAAGAATTCACATCTTTTGAGAAAATTGGACATTAATCTAGGTAAGACCAAGCAACTATTTAAACAGCATGGAAAAACAAACAAAATGAAGTTCATTTTGAAAGCTGTACCTGAAGGAATGAAGACTCATAATCTCTATAGAAACCAACTCCTTTTTTATGAGATCTTTCCGTACGTTCAGCATCAGAGTCAATGCTATAGTCAGAACTATCATCACTAGAAGGTGAATTATGCTGAAAAAGAATAATAGTATCATTTATACAATGTGTCATACACACGTGAGTGTGTGTGTGTATGTGTATGTGTGTGATTTCACACATATCTATCTGTATGATTAAAATTACTACAAGTAAATATATCTGAACAAAAATGAGTGCAAGCTAGGGTTATACAAGGCAAATTGGCACAAGGATCAGTTTATCACCAATTAAGGTAGGTAGTGCATATAGTTTTATGCAGTATTGGAACACTTAATGAGCCTTGCTAGTACACATTTCAATTCACACAGGAGTAAGAATGTTAGAAGAAGCATGTGATGATGGCTCAGTGGACTGTTTTTCTAGGCTATTTTGCAATCTGTAGGGAACCTCACCTTTTAAAGGAGTAATATTCAGTGAACTAATTAAAGCAAAGGCATTCCAGTATAGTTTTACATTTTGTTTAAATGGGAAATAATTATTAGTTAGAAATAAACTGCATAGCACACTGATGAGCATCCATACCTTGTGTTTATCTCGTCTTCTCCTTTTTGATTTTTTCTTCTCTTTTTCCTTTTTACGCTTCTTTCGGGATTTCCTATGAGATTTTTCATTTTTAGGTTTATCTTCAACTTTTGTGTCTTTTTCTTCCTTGTCTTCTTCAAGTCCAGCATCATCTATTTCACCATCTTCAAGTTCACCATCCTCTCTGCTTAAGAAAGATAAAATTAGATAAAATAAGAATTTGGAGAATTGCAAGACATAATGCAAAACTGTTTTATATCCATGTGCCTATTAGTCAAAATAGTGACATGCATTTAAATATGCTCACCCTAAATTAGCATCTAGCAATATATTTATATTTCATATTTCTAAATATGTCATATTTATTATTTTTGATATCAGACCATACAATTTTCTTAGCATTATTTTATACCAATATTTTATAATCTCAAAATAGTTCAGACCATACAATTTTCTTAGCATTATTTTATATCAATATCTTATAACTCTCAATAGTTCGGAACTATATAATTCCTAATTATCAATATACACATAAATATATTAATACAGGTAGTCCTCAACTTACAATCACAAGAGAGACCAGACTTAGGGTTAAATGTTGTTACAGTCTTAAGTAGACACTCATGTGACTGGACCTGATTTTTTTTTATGGCAGTTATTAAGCAAATCACTATGGTCTTTTAGTGAACACCATGGCCATAAATGAAAGCCCATTCTTCCAAATGAGCAGTTTTTATGGGAAACTGCCAAAACATGTAAAAAATTTCAGTCATGTGACCATGGGACGCTCCAAATGATGTTAAAGGCAAGCTGGTTGTTAAGTGCCCAACATACAGTCATGTGACAACAAGGATGTATGTTTGCAGGTGGAATGACATTTTGTGATGGCCAGAAGAGCTTTAAAGGATGTTAAGCATCGGTTTGGGCCCATCATAATTTTTTGTTGTTAAGCAACTGGTCATAAGTTGAGGACTACTTATAGAAGATTGCAAAAAGTAACAAAACTAATAGATCATTACAAATTATTTATATCTTTCATCATTACAATATCTTCTAGAAGATTAAGACATTCTGATTTAAAATCTGGAAGAAATGTTTTTTGAGACAGCGAAGTGCAATGATTAAGCTGTGACACTATATGTGAGGAGACCTGTTTCTATTCCAACTTTTAACCCTACATCAAAAATTGCTGTTGTGGGGCAAAAATATACTTTGTACTGAGGTTACTAATACATAACAGATAAAAATATTACTGCTAAAAAAATAACTAAATGAATTATCATTTATTTTACAATTACAATATATGTAGAAATACATATAATTATGAGATATTATAGATTATAAATGGATTTGTTTATCCAATTAAATAGGTCAAGTAGTATTTTTAATGTTGCTATTGTTTATTTCCTTTGTTTGAAGATTACTTTATATAAATTATAGTCATGTATTATTTTATTTTGGCTGAACTCAAGACAGCATATACACTAATGCTCCCACTTCAGATTTTCCACAGAACAATCTTATGAGATGGCTAAGAGTTTGACTGAACTGTCACTCAACTGGCTTTCATGCTTAAGGGAGGACTAGAAGATTATCTTCTGGTTTCTACCAAGCACCTTAGCTCTACTGTATACATCAAACTGATTCAAACTGACTTGTATTAACTTGAAAATTTATTCATGGCTGTTTATAATGTATCCTTTTAAAATTGTATTAAGGGAACATTTCTGGCATAGTTTTCTTATGGTACAACTTAAAATTAAGGTTAATGTAGACTTTAAGAATCATATCAGAAGTGCTGTGCTGAAAATACGGAACAGATATATACCCTGACTGTGCCTGAAAATGCCTTTATCTCAGCATAGGAAGCATACAGGAAAGAAACAATACATAAATAAAAATGATTAAAATACTGGAAGAGTTGGTAGAATAGGAACATGGAGAACATAAGATAAAATCAAGAGAGCAATTGGCTGCTGAGGAATTTAGTTTTCATTTTTTTATATACACAGTTAAAAAAAGATTTAAGGCAGATAATAGGACATTTGACACATAGAAGCAGAACAAAAACTGAAATTGAACTATGTACAAATGATAAACATGTAACTGCATAAATAATAAAGGTTCACTGAAATTTGAAGCAGAAGAACAAGTGAAAGAGTAAAATAAATTGGTATAAGAACTTTGGACAGAATATACTGATGGAACAGTGGGTAAACGTGGTTTACAGGATTAAAATTTACATTATGTTATACCTTAAAAAGAGATTTTTTTAAATAAAATGATGTTTCACTGATATATGACTCTAGAAAAATTGTCTAGAATGTATAAAAGTATTTCAAATTCATGTTGGAAATGTGGAAAAAATATGGAGTAATTTTATCATGCCTAAGGACTTGTAAAAAAAAAATCAGATATTTGTGGATTCAAATACATATAAGGATACAAATAATTTTAATAATCAACTTTCAACTGAAATCAGAAATTTTCTTGCTGAGATTAATGGACAGTTAACAAAAAAAAAGAGCCATGGAAGATTATTTTTGTATACGATTCCTACTTAATACTTTTTTATACGCGCAAAAATAGAAAGACTCTGAAATACACAATGGAGGAAAGATTGGGAAAGATGACAGAACTAGGAATAATGGCAAAATCAACAACTATATTTATCAGTGCCTGGAAACCCAGATGGACTTTTTGCTGGAAAAAAAAGAAAAATGAACTTGTGATTTATGAGTCTGACTATTAGAAAGGAAAGCTTACAGAAGCTTCCAAAATTTGGAAAAAGAGAGTAAAATATAAATGCATTTATAACTGCTACCAAAAAGTTGGGAAGTTGCTTATTTATAATATTTTCTTTTTCTTTTTTATTTCCTCTATTTTCTTAT
>JAEANM010000495.1:0-35675 GCA_017656035.1 Myanophis thanlyinensis
TTCCCACTTTACAGGGTTAATCCTGTCAGGAAGGCAGGAAAAAAAAAACATTCTGGTGTTGTTTCTAGCCTAATCTTACAGAAACTGCCCACCTAGTCACATGACCACCACCCCAGCCATGCCTACCAAGCCACACCCACAGAAACGGTAGTAAAAAAAATGGAATTCCACCACTGTCTCTGAGCTTGCTTCTTTCCTTGCAGATGTTAAAACAGCACTCCTTATGAACACTGATGATGTTACCTAGTTTGGGTAATGAAACCTCTGCAAGAAAACAAGCAAGCTCAGAGAGCACCAAGGATCCCTCCTGACTATATATGTTGTCACAACTTTTGCAAATCACTATGTAGTGGAGTAGAGACCTTCCTTTCTTAAGATGAAGAGCAAGAAAGCTGTGTCTGCTTTTCTGAGAACTGGTTCGTCACCTGAGCACTGGCATATCAAGTGGCATGTAATTAACCCACAGTAGGGGAAACCGGTGATGAAATTGTTTTGATCACATTGTTTTGGATAGCGGCCAATGGACACAACCAGTAACACGGGGTAGGCGAAAAGATAGGCAGTTGTGAGTCCACGATTGAAGCCTTGCCTCTTTGTAGAACAAAAGGGTGGGACTCTGATCACAATGATTAGCTTGCCTGCTTGGACCTTCTCCCTCGTCGATTTTCTCAACTGCAATGCTTTTTCTAGATGCAATTCATGCCTTTCATTCATTTAAATCCAAATTTATTCACCGAGCTTTGATTAATTAGAGCAGAGATCAGGAATTAGTGATCATCTAGAGATCAGAGAGTTTTCATTCTTTTGTGGCCACCACGATAAATCAACGTCCCGGGTCTGTAATTCTTGTTTAGTTTTTTGTTTCCATTCCACGTTTAAGAAATGGGTGAAAGAATGGATATCTCTCAGACATAGAAGATTACTGTATTTAGAAGGTCATGCTCTCCAATTAGGATGGCACACTTTTTTATGGCATGGTGAGTGTTTCAATTCTTATTGTTGCTAGTTAACGTGATGGAAGCCTTCCAGAACCGGAAGGAACCCAACTCTAAATTGATGACCTCACATTGACTGTTCCAGAACTGGTGAAGAAAAGAACATGCATGAATGGAGAACTTGTACAATCTGCAACATACAGGGTGTCCCAAAATAAATGAAACCCACAACATTTCCAATAAATATGCTGGTTTTAACCGTGTTGTTTCTATTTTTCAGATTTGTTAGCAGTTATGAATAACAATTATTAGTTTAAAACCCCATGGCTTGGAAATTAGAAGAAAATTTTTTCTGTGACAGAGTGATTGATAACTTTGCTCGCCGCTTATGAGACGGAATGGTGGTCACTTGGAGCATGTATTTAAATAAACTTTAAAATTTAGCTAAAGGCCCAAAACTTTCAATATTCATTTGTTATTATATGAGCTCACAGAAAATGTTAAATTTTTTAACATATTTTGTTTTAGTAATAAATCGTAATCGAATTAATGGGTTTCATTTATTTTGGGACACCCTGTATATAGTTGTTGAATGTATGTATCGACCTACGTTTATTACTTAATATATATAGGTGATATATAGGTGATATATAAATGGAAAACTACATAAAACCCTACACTTCAACTGCCATAACAGTATGTAATTTCTTCCATTTCACAGCATAACCATCCTTATGGTTGAGCCATATGGAATGCCATCTTTAGTTTCACACAAATATACTTTTAGAAAGTGTATTTCAACTTGCAGGAGAAAAGATTCTGGCTTTGAAAACTGGTGTATATCAGACAGGAGAAATAATTGTGGGATTTTGAATGATGAATAACTTCTGTATCCCTCTTTCTTCCCAGTATGTTGTGCAAAGAAAACCCTTCTGGCATTCAGTGATGCAAACTGGATACAGTCTTTGATTTCAAACACCACATCGTAACAGCAGAAGTTCAAGAAACAAATCAGTGAAAAATACAGTAATTCTGTATTGTTGACAAAGCTGGGTAACATGCTAAGGCAGCTTTTAAAGAATTGTGTTTCGCTAGATACACACAACATCAAGTCACTAATTGTGTTGTACCAATTGGAAGAATTAGTTTCATACAATACATTAATCCAAATTAAATTAAATTTTAGCTCATTGCAATACACAAATCCAGCTGGATTTGTGTAGCACAGTAAGCTATAATTTTATTTAATTTGTATTAATGTATTGTATAATAGAGAGGATGCGATGGCTCAGTGGCTAAGATGCTGAGCTTCTTGACCAGAAAGGTCAGCAATGTGGCCGTTCGAATCCCTAGCGTTGCATAACGGAGTGAGTTCTCGTTACTGGCCTCAGCTTCTGCTAACCTAGCAGTTTGAAAACATGTAAAAAATGCAAGTAGAAAAATAGGGATTCAACAACTCTGGAAGGCTCCTAATACAAACAAATTACAATAAAAATCAATGAAACTTAAAAGAGGAGAAGCGTGATAAAGTGAGGGATCTCCCTTCCTTTGGCCAAGGCCTGGGTGAAGAGCCAGATCTTTATGGCTTTTCTAAATAACAGAGAAGTGGGGCCCATCTGGATCTCAGGAAGAACTTCATTCCAGAGAGCAGATAAGAGGGGAACAAAAAATTAACTAGCTGCCACTGAACCCTAGACACAAAATAGTAGCTCGCTTATGTTCGTGTATATTTCAAGACACTTATAAGTAGTCCTCCGTAAGCTTACCGGACAATTTAAAGTATTTTAATTTAAACATTCTGGACTGGAGATTAAAAAAAAAAAAAGACTTCAGTGGTTTGTCTAGTTGTCTGCTTCTCTAGCAATTCGTGACAGGACTGGAGACATGTTAACTCTGGCTAGTGCAATTCTTCTCTCCCTCCCCCATTTTCTGCAGCTGTGGCCTGGAAACACCTGTCATTTGATATCCTTCTTCGCTTCGGCCAGGAATGTGAACAACCTTAAACTGTCTGATATTAAACCCCAAGCCTTCCCTGAGGGGACAGGTGGTACATTCTGAAGGGGCTGTTGATGAGGTCTCCAAAGGCTGGCTGGCACTGGTGCAATTCACTCCTTCCCCTCCTCTCATGTTATGCCCCTTCCTTTTCCTTCCTTCCTTCCTTCCTTCCTTTTCTGTCTTGCTTGCTAAATGTTATGTGTCTATCTCTTTCTGAATAGAAATGAAATGCTATAGATTTTAGCAAATTGAAAGGGGCTGCATTGGCAGGGCAAACTCAGTCAAAAAACCACACCCCATAGGAGAGTCAAGATGTGTAATCTACAACCAGCCTGGGTTTCAAATTCCATTTATTTCTTTATTTTGTATCCCAAAGGCCAACAAACCAAGCTAAAGAACTGCCTGAGGAGCAGTGTGTAAATAAAAAATGGTGGAGAAACTGGATTTGATTCCTCAGGCTCAACATGTTGTGTGTGAATTCAGCCCTGGTCTGAAGGAATCTCTACGCTGTGAAAGAAGGGGGAAAACTATAAACTTCCAGAGAACAAATAATAGGTGATGGTGAAGTTGCGTCATCTTAACTAGCTAATCTTGTAATTTGGATGTTGGCTGGAGAAGTACCTGAGGAAACTGTTCCAACTCATGTTAAATACCCCCCCCACACACACACACACACAAAGGAAAGGTCCTGATACTTTGGATGAAAGCTGAGAGCGCTAATGTAACATCGGCACCCGGTGTCAGCAATGTACTCATGCTGTGGAGATTGTCAGCCATCCAGGTCATAGTTATCTCCAAGGTGCTTTTTCAAAAGGCAGTTGGAGTGTTTCTTCCTTGAGGAAAAAGAAGAAAATGTTTCATTTCTCATCCCTTGTGATGGTGGGTGATGCGATGCTCCCCCCCCACCATCACAACTGATGAAGCTTCTCAGATGAGGAGAAGTGAAACCTTTTCTTCTTCTTCTTCTTCCTCAAGGAAAAAGCAGCCCAGTTGCCTTTTACTCAGCGCTTGCTGAATCATGCTGAAAAGGATACTCTATTCTGAGGAAGTTACACTTTTAAGTACAAAAGCATAACAGAATGTTCTGAAAGCAAAGCAAAGCAAAGACAACCGAGGCTGTCCAGAAATCTTGTTGGCAAACCTATCCTGTTTCCCACAAAAGTCTAAAAAATATTCTAGCTAAAAAAAAAAATACTATGTATGACACACAACTTCCTCCTGAGTCCAATGATCAGTTCATCCTCTACGCTGTTCCGGGTGGCAGGATCTTTCCAAAGAGATTCAATCCAGGATGGAATTCAACAAAGGCAGAGCTCAAAAAGCAGTTGTCTGATCCCTGAAGAGGCAAACGGGCCAAGGAGAAATGAGTAGCCGAAACCCAAGATTAACCTGGGCTGTAAAAATCCTGATGCCTGCTAGATAATAGTCAATAATTAAGTTTTTTTTTAAAATCCCTTCCTACCATCCAGTGGATGTCCATCCAGATCTGGTATCCCTAGATCTAAATATCAAGATTGCTTACTTCTGCTAAATATCAAAATTGCTACTTTTGCTAGCTACTTCTGCTAGCTAGTTGCTACTTATTCAAACAACCTTCTCAAACGTCATGCCCTTTCATGACATTACTTAAATTTGCACCATTCCTCTAATGAGAGTTGCAGTTTTGGGTTAGATACCTCACCTATTGTATGGGCCAATTTTATTTCATTTGAAATATGGCAACAAATGCCTATAGTTATCAGCACTTTAAATTTTGTGACCAAAGACTAAGAGACTCTGTTTCCACCATGGATCTACCCAGTGGACTCTACCTCCACCAAGTAGAAATGTAATCTTTTCACCCTTAGCGAATTATGGGAAATGTAAAAATGGCAGAAGGAATAGTAGTAGGAAGGGCCAAAAGAATTAAAACGAAGGAAATCACCACCTACATTACAATCAGGATTATTGGACGATGTAGGAGCCCATCTGAAGCACCTGAAGACTAAGGGGACCTCCTGCCACAAAAGATCTATAGGTGATCTTCAATGTTACCAGTCTCACAGTCACCGCATGCATGCTTGTATAGAGAGAAGTAACAAAAAAAAGGAAAAAAGAAAGAAGGCAAGAGTCTCGTTCTTTGAGTTTTCTGATGGAAGGGCAGGTGATGCAGGCAATTAAATAAATATGCACATTGCAAGAACTGATCTGTCCTCTCATAATTTTAAAAGCAGGAGGCCCTCAAAAAACCAACAACCCACAAAGAAGCATAAACATAGGTTGCAGGAAAAAGAAGAAAATCCAAAGGAGCTTCTATGATGGTTTGCTACCAACTCTACTTCTAATGTAGCTTTGGTCTCCTTTATAGGAGACAGATGTCTTCAGACTTGAAAGACTTTCAGGCTTCATTTTTGATAGAAATGAGGACTCGACTCCTCCTCCTCTTCCTCCTCCCCCCAAACTAGCCAGCCAGAATGGGTTTCTAAAGATCTCCTTGTAAGGCTCTGCCATTTGCTTCATCCAAGCACAGATGTCACCTCTTTGCTCAATCCTCCTTCACCCAAAATAGACCCTGCTGCATTGCAAGGGTCTCTTGGAAAGGAAACACCATCAACTTTGGGGTGGTGTGTGTGTGTATGTGTGTATGTGTGGAGGTCTGATGCCTGCCAAAGGGCAAAAAAAGTTCCTCTGAAATGAGGATTTAAGTGGCAAGGAGAAGAGAATACCTCCCTGTGGAAAGCTGGTCCTCACTCTCACTTTTATGGGTGAGAATTTCTACTCAAAGTCCAAATTAATTTCAAGGACAAGTATCTTAAGGAGAGTAACCTGGAATTACCCTTGGGAAAAGAAAAGCAACTTTAATAAGAGGTAAAAAGCTGGCCTTCCGTGCACAGTTAGTAGGTCCTAAGCTCCAAAGGAAGATTTTGTGGAGACACCCACACTCATAGTTGCTCATTATTCTGGCTCTTCCAAAATATGGCCAGGTTTATACATTGTAATAAGCCCTTATGGTTTACAAACCCATTTTTTTTATCCTGCTTTACACATCACAAGAATTCGTGGCTTGCTTAATTTTGACTTACTGAAGAAAACAAAAAAAAAGCTAGAACTAGCCTACACAAGGAGACAGAAGAACATTTTTGGAAAGGGTTGGTCCACCTATAATATCTATGGATTTCCAGTCCCTCTTCAGGACGTTCTTCATAATAGCCTTCCTCAAGGTGGCACCTCAGATGTGGCAAAAAATTAAAGCCCATTATTCTCAATCAACAACCATTCTACCTGTGAACAATGGAAGCTGTCATTCAACACATAGCAGAATGGACAACAAAATTAGGAAAACTTCTTTAAAACCTAGAAGTATCACCAGCTAATAGAACTATATAAAAGGCAAAAGAAAGGAAAATTATTTTCCTCTACTTGATGGGCAGAATTTCAGGAACAAAGAATCCCTATTTTTGTAAAATCAAATCAAACCACCATCAAAACCCACACACGAACAGATACCCAAAAGTGGATTCCTGAGGTAAATTATGTTTAGGAAAACTCCTCTATAACTTATCTAGACCTTTTCTATTTAGTTGCTTCTGCTGAAGTTGAGAAAATATAGCCGGGATGCATACAATACATTGGGGTACGCTAAATTGGATATACCTGTATATGTAAAACAGGCTCGCCTGAAACATTTAATTAGGTTCTATTATAACCGCCAAAATCTATGCGATTAGCCAGCATTTTTTTTTTTCAAAGGGAAGACAGAATCTGAATTGAATAGTACAAGAAGCTTTGTTCTTAAAGTTCATTCAGTGATGTAGCTAAAAATCTCCTAGAACAGGGGTCTCCAACCTTGGCAACTTTAAGACTTGTGGACTTCAACTCCCAGAATTCCTCAGCCAGCAAAGCTCATTGGGATCCAATAATTTACCCCAAAGTCCTCCTTTAATGGCATCACTACATTTCTGATATTTCCTAATGGATGACACCCCTTCCTACATCCATCTTTGTCCTTGGCCTTTACCTCTTTAAACTCCTGGATCTGCGTTTGGTCAAACATGGAGAAGACATTGGAGCTTCCTTCTGCTGCCCTTCTTTTTGCCTTCTTGGGAGCCTGGAAGAGAAGAAAGATGGGCATTCAAGATCAGCTCACTGCATCCTTATCTAGAGCAACCAAAACTTCCCACTTTTATAGGCGAGAGTCTCTATTCAAAGTTGAAACTAGATGAATTGGGGGGAGGAAGAAAACCAATGATATTGGGTCCACCATGTCCAAGCACAGAGATCATCGATTAAGGAAATACATAGGTTACCTAGTCACAGTTTCCCCTTTACAATTCCCCTTGAATTATCCTTCAACTTAAATTGTAGAACTGATTTATAGTTTAGTATCTTTCTCTTTGCAAATGTGACACAAACCAGAACCTTTGGTTCCTGCTTTGCCCTGACACATTTTCTCTTTTTTGACAATGTGTAAGCCATCATCAGTGACCCGAGAACATCTTATTAAGAAAGGATTCCCGCCATGCAAAGTTTCTAGAGTTACTTATTTGTCTGGTTTTGAAAACATATAAACGGCTTCAAATTACAGTAGTAGACTCGATGCAATATAACCAAGAAGGTTTCTGAATTTGATTATGTAAGCCATACTTGATGGTTTTCTACATTTTTGTCTCCAGGGGCAGGGAACCTTACTAAATAGAAGAAAATATTATTTAGTTTAATTTAATAATTAACATTTCCTTTAAATGTGCTTTTATGTGAGGTGTATATTTTCAAAATATTGTATTTGTTGTTTTCTGTAATACAAGAGAGGGGAGGGGTTAATCCATAAGGACAACCCAACAAACAATTTTTATTACTGTAGCAAAAGTCTGAAAACTTGGAATGTGGGAGAGAAACATTAACATTCATGATTTTAAAGAAAGTGAATACGTTGCTTTGAGAAACATCTACTCTTACTTGCAATGCAGATATGGAGTTGATAAAAGTTTAATGCATCTTTTCAAAGTCTTCATTTCAGGTTTGTAACTAATTTCCATGAGGGTGATTATTTTCTTTTGGGCAACTAGTATGTTGTATGTGGGTGTTATAATTTTAATCTTTCCCAAAATCACTTTGCAAGTTTTTTTAAGTTAATAAGTAATATATAAGTAATTAATTGGTATAATAAGCAGGGGTCCTTTAATCTCCTTTAAAATGGGCAAATAAAACATGCATGAACAAGTTGATGATAAATGACAACTGTTTCAGAAAACAGCACTAATCCACCATATACCCAAAATAAAAGAGGGGAAGGGGTGGACTGTATCCAATACAGTCATATAAATAACTCCAGCTGGTTTCGCAAATCTAACCCATAGATGAAAAGAAAAAACATAAAATGACATTTCACCCTCTTTTCTCTCTCAACCTTGTCAACTATGTCTCCTTCTGAACAAAGTTATTTTACATACAGAATGTATAGGACTATAATCGACATCACAGGAATTTATTTAGAATGACTGTGGTTATCTGGAGATAACTTCAAGGATCTCTCTTTCCTATCTTCAGAGTGGCTTGATTCTCAACTCCTGGAGATATGTGTGTTACTTTTAAGAAAATGAGCTGAAAATGGGACAGGGAGAGCAACGCAAAAATAGAATGAGAACCTGATGATCCAGACAATTTAAGTGGGTTTCTTTCATGAATTGAACCAGAGCAAAAATAAGAACTTTGGGGGTATTGGGCTAGAGATAATAGTTGCATCTCAGTCCTCTAATCACACTCAGTTGGTCAGAACCTCTATAAAAACCCAGTAAAAATTTGGAAACTCTTATAACAAGGCACAGGCTAGAGATGATGGGATTGTAGGCAGGAAGATGGAGAAAGCTAATATATGTATCTACATGCTGACAAACTAATCTTTTAGCATCAAGAAATGAATTTGGAGAAATTCAACAGTCCAAACTATTGCGGGTTGACTTCTCGCCACGGACAGACTTATGGAAATGTTCTAACTGGGAAGAATTGCTCTAAAAAGATATCTTACAGAGCTTACTCACTCCTACATTTCATCTGATGTGGCTTTTCAGAGGTGAGGGACACCAGGCATGCAACCAAACTTCAAGGATGAAGGAAAGAAAAAATTTTTTAAGTGTATTCCTTGTTTCTCATTTGGAAAAAAAAAAAAAGCAAACAAGACCCAGACAGGTCCCAGCTTCCTTTGTCTGGATCTTGTGGTGCCTTGAGGAATCTGACTCAAAGGTTCCTGTCTGCTCAGCAGCTGTCCAGCCATCCTTTGTTCCTTTTTTTTTGGGGGGGGGGGAAATGGCAAAGGCAAAGAACCAAAAGATAATAAAACATCCCCTTTGTATTATTCAAGAAGAGCCTTATATGCAGTTATTCAGGGATTTGAAGGGTTTCACCTGTAAGATTGAAAGCGCCAAGCCAAGTAACGCCCAGTATTATGAAGCAGCAAGATGGCTTGGAGTGGGATCGTGTGCAAGATCAGATCCATTTCAGAATGCAGAAGAAAATGAAACAGAACGATGGATGTCGAATCGTCAACCCACAGACAGTAATCTGATCATCCACATGCCTTCAGCTCTTCCAAGTTTCCTTCCCCATCTCAAAAACAGCACAGATGCCTTTGGAGTCTCATAACTCTCCCCATCTCTCTCTCTCTCTCTCTCTCTAACAGCACCAAAGCTTCCTCTTAAACACACATATTCCTTTTGTCCAGACATTTAAAAAAAAAACAAAAAAACACCTAGCTGAAAGTACTCAAAATTCACTCACATATGTAGAAGAAAAAGCTGAACTGGAGGATTTTTTTAAAAAAAATTTTAATTTAAATTTCCTAGAGAATTTTTACCCCTTCTACACCTTCCTTTTGCTGGTTTTATCCTCCTTCGAGAGCATTCGGGATGCTGCCCTGTTCCAATGCTTGACTTAAAAAAAAAAAGCAGATAAAGAGATGATTCAACTTTTAAAATCATTTTGCTTGGGTGCTGTACAGTTTCCGCTAGTTTGGGCTGAGATTTTCTTAGATATCTATATTTTCTTAGCTCTTGCCGGCACACTTCAATTTTGCCTCACTTACCATGTTTTCTCAGTGGGCAGGTAGATAGGTGAACAGCAGCTGTGGATGCGATGGGGATGTCCCAGGGACCAGAAGGGCAAACAGCCTAGACACTTGGCTGTGAATTCCCCTGGGGTTATATAGGCTCCCTCAGAGGGAGGCGGGACGGCTAACTATAGTCACATCTTCAAGTTTGGGTGGGTGGAGATAATGGGGGTGACTAGAAATAGACTCCTGAGGAACGCAAAAGGACCAAGTCCTTTCTTGGAAACAGGGTAACTCTATTAGGTTTGATGGTCCATAATTCAACAGCCTTTATTATTCTGAGGATCCGTGGTAACCCAGCTCCAAATCCAAAGGGGATGAGCTCACACCCTACACAAACCCCTTTACTAGGGTTTGCTTGATTACGGCTTGCCAATCTACCAGTTAACCATGGCTCTAAAAACATGGTCAATATACGACCCCAGTGAGGGGAATAACTCCCTGTTCAAAAATTGACCCATCAAGGAAACCAAAAGGAAACCAATCACACAAATGCAACTTTTCTTTGAGGCATGCACATTTAGAATTTGTCACAGCAAAACCCTCAATGGAAAAAGTGCAGCTTTTTAAAAAAAAAATGTGTCAAAGAATGTCAAAGATCCTGAATGACCTACTCAATGATTTGACAAACCAGGATTTGCAAAGTTTAAAACAACTTTTTTAGTGTGAAATGTAAGCCATTCCATGGGTTTTTAAGGCTTGCTGGTTAATCTTTTCACTAAGGATCTAGACATTCACTAGCATGGTTGGACAGATCATCCTTAATATGCGGGCCTGGAAGTTCGGATTGGTCTGAGCATCAGCCTCCTTCCTGCTTAGGATACCTGGATGGTGGGATTCCATCGATCCCCTCTGTTGAGATACAGGAAAGCTTCAAACATGAGCATGGAGGATCCATCATGCCAAGAGAGCTTCTGTATTCCATCTTCTGCCTTCCTTTCCTCCCTCCTTCCCTCTGAGCTCAAGGTATCCAATGTCCCTGAGAAAATTTCCTTTTTGGGATCTCTGGTTCAGCTGTTCAACTTGGGAGACGCGCAGACAAGAGCAGAAGCTCCTAAAGATAGCTATGAGAATATCTTTCCTTGCCCCACTACAGACTGACTGTCCATTTAGACTGTCCATTTCTTGTCTAAAAGAATCATCCACGCTGGTTAGAGTCTCTCATCCATAGTTTGTTTGAATCACAAGTTTTTTAATCAAGTGCTATGGAGGGATTGGCTATCCTCAGGTAGTCCTCGGCTTATGTCCAGAATGGAGCCCAAAATTTTTGTTGCTAAGAGAGATATTTGTTAAGTCAGATTTGCTCCATTTTGCAACTGTTCTTGCCAAAGTGTGAATGACTGTTAGTAGAGTGGTTGTTAAGTGAATCTGGCTTCCCCACTGACTTTACTTGTCAGAAGCTTGCCTCGGTGGTGCAGTGGTTAGAGTGCAGAACTGCTGACTGCTGGTTCAAATCCCACCAGGCTCAAGGTTGATTTCATCCTTCTAAGGTGGGTAAAATGAGGATCCAGATCGTTGGGGGCAATAGGCTGACTCTGTAAACCGCTTAGAGAGGGCTGGAAAGCATTATAAAGCGGTATATAAGTCTAAGTGCAATTGCAAAAGGTAATTACAGGACCCCAGAATACTGCAGCCTTCATAAATTGCCAATCATGGATCTGAATGTTGTAATGTGAAAGTAATAAATAAAATATTAGAATGTGCAGAAATGGACAGACTAACATAATTAAGGAAAAGGAGGAAACTGAATATTTTTTTGTCATGGGACTTGTTTTATCAATGGTTGGCTAGTAAAAACAAAAGTTAGAAACAGAAATGTAAGGAAAAGGTTAATGCTACAAGGGAGATTTATGAAAGCAGACAAGCAAATATTATTATTATGGAATTAATATTACTATGTTTGACTATTACTATAAAGATTTTGATTTTGATTTTCAAAATTCTGTACCCAGATAACACACTGTTCAAATGAAATGGAAATTGTACGTGTTATAAAAAAATAAGAAAAAAAGAATTTTGATCACACGAGCATGGGGATGCTGCAATGGTCATAAATGTGAAAAACAGTCATAAGTCACTTTTTCCATTGCTGTTGTAACTTTGAACAGTCACTAAACAAAGTGTTATAAGTCAAGGACTACCTGCATGTTATGCTAAGAGATCAGTCAAAGTTTATGTACCCATGGTGGCTACGTTCATATATTGTGCTAGGCCAGAAGCAAACCAACTATGGCTCAGTGAGATATGTAAAGTCAATTGTAATGTATTTCTATATGTAAAGTATTTTTAGCAGGACTGCCAGATTCTGTTAACAGCTTTGTTCCCTATGCCATCCGTCTGGCAAACTCACAAGATTTGTTTTTCTTGCCATGTACATGTATACATCCGTATTAGACTGTGCCATTTCTCTGTGTTATATATGTGGGTGTACCATAATTTTGTATTTATTTATTTAGTTTGTCATATTTATGTAGTGTATATGGGAGGTGATGACCTTTTGAGAGCTGTGTGCAATGAAATTTCATTTTAATGTATGCCGCTTACTCTACATTCAAAGTAACAATAAAGTTATTCTATATCTGTGTCTAATCACATGTTACAAGACCAGCAAATGGACACAAAAAGGGGAAACTGAGGAAAAACAGTTCACAGCTTAGTTTTCTTCATTTTAGAAATCCGCAGTGATTTTGGGACGAGACGTTTCCTGACAGTTCAAACAATTCATCAGTAGAGCAACTTACTTCCAGAAGTTGCAGATGCTCAACATTCGAAGTTTTAAAGCAGAAATTGGATGACCATTTCTGTTCTGTTTCAAGGGCACAGACTGCTTATCACAGATAGTTAAACTCAACAGAAAAGGTATAATCATAGATTACTTTATTCTTCAGGTATTCTCAATCAACAACTTACAGTTACTGAAGGGATTCATCTGAGATATATAAAGTCTGTTCCTTTTCATGTAGGTGAAAAGATGTACTTTTCATGCTGTGCTGAGAGAGTAAAATGGCTCCTGCCTTGAGGGGAGAAAAGGCTCCCGGCAAGACTACAATTTGAAAAGCCCCACTGACCAATTAAAAACACCAATGCAACCACATGGCATAAAACTACATTTCCCAGAAGTCAATCCCTTAAGGGGGTAGTTCTTAATTGCTAAACTATTTACCCACAACCAACACAATTTCTCTGAAGTAGTATAGGGAATCTTGCCTAAGCGGGGGGGTGGGGGGGTGGTTGGACTAGAAGACCTCCAAAGTCCCTTCCAACTCTGTTTTCTGTTACTGTGAAATGTAACATCCTGGGTCCCAGATTGCCTATCGAGATGGAATAATGCAAGATGCTGCACATATGAAAACTTCCCATGGAAATCCATGGATCAGTTGGAATGACAAGAATTCTAATCTACTTCAACAGAAAGGCACTGCATTGGAAAAGATGCAGTGGGGAAAACAACTAGAAAAAACTCTTGAGATTCCTAAATGGCTCAGTTCCTGGACACGTGCGGATAGGAGTGTCTACCTCAGTTTACTTGTCTGAGTTGAGGATTGTGAAGGTTTGTGATCTATGAGAGGTGAGATCCTTAAGGGTTTCGAAGTGACATTTATTTGGCGCGGCCACTCCTTTACAGAAAATCTTCCTTTCTTTTCCAGATAGTCACAGCTTTGGCTGGCATTTTGAAAAGTTACAAGATGGAGCTTTCAATTAGATGTTGCCCAGTGCAGGTAGGTGACACTGTTTTTACAGAGTTTATTAGTTGTTAACTTGAATGTTGAATTTCTGCTGCATTTTTAAAGACTTTGTTGCGTGGTTTTTATGAGAGTAAAACGATGAGCGCTGTATGATTTTGGTGAGATATGCATGAAATAAATAAGTAATTTGCTGCTTATTAGAGCCTCCTGCCTTACCAAAAATGAAGTATTATCCAAAAGCAAAACAAAACAGGTGCCATATGTTTTTCAATGTGTCTATGCATGACCTGAACCATATTTTGCCCCAAAAAAGTGGGTGAAAATGTCTGTGTGTCTTATACAGAGAATGTTGCTGAAGCCCCACACACACGTCAGCCATATTTTAGTCTCTGCACGTCCTGTTTTCAAGGCCTTTTTGGGGCCCATTTTTGAGGCTTTTTTGGCTCTTTTGGTGGGCTTTTTCGGCCCATTTTTTCAAAAAAAGCCCCCAAAACACCCCCCCCAAAAGCCTAAAAAATGGGCCAAAAAATCCTCAGAGACAGGCTGAAAAAAGCCTCAAAAACGGGCTGAAAAAAGCCTTGAAAATGGGCTGAAAAAAGGTCTCAAAAATAGGCTGAAAAAAGACTCAAAACAGCCCCCCCCCCAAAGCCTCAAAAACAGGCCAAAAAAAGCCTTGGAAACGGGCCAGAAAAAGGCCCAAAAATGGGACATATGGAGGCCAAGAACTTTTTTTTTTGTTTTCCTAAACCTAGATGCGTCTTATACGTCGAAAAATATGGGTAAATAGAAAGCTGTGAGGGAGGGGGGAATGATACTTTTTTTTCTGTAAGAAAATATTGAACAGATGAGACCTCATGGGAAATAGAGAGAAGGGAAAGAAAGAAAAAGGAGAGAGGCAGTTCTCAATCCAGGACCACAACTGAGTCCAGATTTTCCATTGCTTAGCAACAGTTGTTAAGTGAATTTTGCCCCCATTTTATGACCTTCCTTGCCACAGTTAAGTGAACCTGGCTTCCCCATTGACTTTGCTTGTCAGAAGGTCGCAAAAGGGGGATTATATGACTTGCAACCATCAAAAATCTAAGCCAGGGGCCAAGCATCTGAATCACATGATCATGGGGATGCTGCAAAGGTCGTAACTGGGAAAAACGGTCATAAGTCACTTTGAATGGTCACTAATGAGTCATCTTTGTAAGTCGAGGACTACCTGTATCATTTATACTCATAATTGGCTGGAGTCATGGACCATCTCAAGTGGGGAACAAAGCTAGGTTTACATTTCACCCTAACGGTCTATAGAGATTCTCAGTCATCCAGGTCATGGTGGTTGTCCCAAAGGTGCATTTTCAGGAGGCAACTGGACTTCCTTGGTTTTTTTTTTTCTTTTTTGCTTCTCATCCAAGAAGCTTCTTCAGCTCTGACTGGATGGTGGGGAGTGGAAGGATTTATATTTCTTGCAGACAGCTGGTCATTTGCATCTTTTTAGAGCAATTTTTGCCCTCTGGAAATCCATTCTTATTCCCACACCAAAGGCTGTTCATCCCAAATTGTATAAGTGTGTAGACTCCTATAGATGCCTCCTGAAAAAAGCACATTTGGGACTTCCCCCTAACATAAAAGAAGAAATTACATACCGTAATGACATACAGTAACATACTGTAATCAGGGGCCCCAGCCATGGAAGAACAGCTAAAGCATTGAGATATTTAAAAAAAAAAACTTGAGAAAAGTCTATACTGGGATACCAAAGATTTGAATGAGATGGGTAGATGGAGTTGAGGACCTGACCGTTTGGGCTAAGGTGGAAGGACAGAGCTTATCGATTCAGCTCAGGGTAACTTGACCCTTCAGGCCACAACGTAAATGACTCATGTCAAAGTGACACATCCTCATCCTGGATAAATGCCCAAAAGGGAAAGTTTTGTATATTCATGGACGGCCTAGAAAAAGTATCATCTGTACTCCTGACTTGAGAATAAAACTCCGGAGACCATAAAACCCGTATCATACTAAGCAAGGTTTTGATAGCCCTTCTTATTTAGTCTTCTTCTTTTCCTTTTGGCTGTTCCCATTAGGGGCCGCCACAGCGAATCATCTTTTTCCACCTAACTCTATTCTCGGCATCCTCTACTCTCTCCCCAATGAACTTCATGTCCTCTTTTGGCACATTCATATATTGTCTGCAATATTTGATATGGTTTGCAACAATCATGAATATCTGTAGCTTGGGTGTAGGATGAGGGTGAAGGTTTGTTCGCTGAGCTTGTGGGTTGGTTTCCAAATGTTTCGTTACCAGGCCAGGTAACATCTTCAGCGGAGTTTAGAGGGTATCAATGTCAGTGTTCTTCTGTTTATACTGTCAGTCAGGGGTATCAAACTCAATTTCAATGAGGGCCGTATCAGGGTTGTTTGACTTTGGAGGGGGCTGGTGGGGGGAAGCTCGACATCACTTGTGTTGGCAGCACCTGTGGTAGCCTGAACGCTCTGTCAGTGAAAACAGGCTCCCGGGCTCTGTTTTCGGCTGCCATGGCCTCCTGCAACCCGCTGCCATTGAAAACGGACCTCAGGAGGGCCACAGGCAGCCCTCCCAAGCTCCATTTTTGCCTGCAGAGGGACCGCGGGCTGGTCCTTCACTGTTTCCAGAGTGGCCCTGCAGGCCAGATCTAAGCACCCTGTGGGCCACATTCCCCCCCCCCCCCGGGGCCTTGAGCTTGATACCTCTGCTGTAAGGGCTTCCTTATGGACATCTGCTAAATTCCACTGAAAATGTAACCTAGGCTGGTAACGAAATGCTTGGAAACTGGCCCACCCGCTCGGAGAACGAACCTTCACCCTCATAATTTGATATGTATCTAGTCCTCTTGAGTTTTCCTGCATCTGTGCGATAGGTTCTCCCGGGGAAGATTAAAATTCAGAGGCACATTCTTTGAATGGCAGAAGCCCCCTGATGTGGCTAAGAAAGACTCCTGCTGGACATCTCTGAAAGCTGCAATCGGTTCACGTCTGGTGGGGAGTTTTGAGCTAAAGTGCTAAAGTCTGTATGTGTAACATCCCGTTTTGGATATATATTTTTCAGGTCAGGAAGGGTGGTAAATGATTAAGAGGGAAAACTGAATTCTTCCCAGTCTGAGTTCTTAAAGCAAATGATATTTGAAAGATAAAAGAGAGGAAAAAAAATGGACTTTATATTTTGTGTTAGAATATCAATTTATACAGATCTAAAATTAATATTATACCATAGAAGAATGGAGAGGAAGGTACCACTACAGGTAATCCTCGACTTACAACAGTTGATTGAGTGACTGTTCAAAGTTAAAGCAGCACTGAAAAAAGTGACTGACGACTGGTTTTCACACTTACGACCGTTGCAGCAGCCTAATGGTCATGTGATCAAAATTCAAATGTTTGGCAACCTGACTCATATTTATGACAGTTACAATATCCTGGGGTCACGTGATCAACTTTTGCAATCTTCTGACAAGTAAAAGTCAACAGGAAAGTCAGATTCACTTAACAACCCTGTTGTTAAAATAAACGTGTTACTAACTTAACAAGTGCCATGCCTCACTTCACAGTTATGGCAGGAAAGGTGGTAAAAATAGGGCCAAACTCACTTAACAATTGTCTTACCTAGGGACAGGAATTTTGGGCTCAATTGTGGTCATTAAGTCAAGGACTATTTGGCCTTATTCATGTAGCACTGTCTCCATAAAAAGGTAAACAAAGGTCTTGTCTACTTCGTGCATGTACAATAATTCTCAACTTACAACTACAAGTGAGTCATGCTAAATTTTATGGGTTTTTTTCCTGTTGCAATTGTTAAGAAAATCATTAACCATTGTTAAGTGAATCTGGATTTCCCCCATTGACTTTATCAGAAGCCAGTTGGAAAGATTGCAAATGGTCGCTCCATGACCCTGGGATGGAGCAACATTGCAAATACATACCTGATGCTAAACACCCAAATGTTGATCACATGATTGAGAGGATGCTATGATAGCCATAAGTGCAAGGACTGGTTGTAAGTCACTTTTTTCAATGCTACTATAACTTTGAAATCTCTCCAAATGAATGGTGGTAAGTTGAGGCCTACCTGTACATATTCCTTCTCTAAAAAGAAGGAATAAATCTTTTGCAGAGTCTAAAGTAGACATAAATATATAAAAGTGAAGGAAGAAATATAGACATGGATCAACTGAAGAAAAATATGATTATTTCAGTGACAGGAACTTGGCTTGATTTAATAAAATACAGAAATTAAAGGCCTTATTTGAATTTCCCCGAAACTTTAAAGTAAAATTAGAATTAAGGGAAAGGAGGCAGAGCCAGTGAAAAGGGAGTAAACAAAGATAACTTTGTGGATGATCCAGGTGGTAGTTTTGGGTTTTCTTTGACAATTCCCAAAGGGTTAAGCAGGATCACTCTTGGTTAATATTTGGAGAAATTTTCAAGGATTCAGAGGTAGACTGGGAAATCAAAGAAATCTTGAAAAACAATGAGAAATAATCTCAGTATTGCTGCCAAGGTAAATTCTTGAATGTGTAGAAAATTAGTACCCACCCCTCCTAGAATGAAATATTCTAGCAAATATTAAAAAGGCAGAATATTATATCTTCCTGGATGAGGAGAAACATGCTCTTGGAAAGCAGCACTCTCTTTGTTAATAGCACCAGAAAGATTGACCCAGCTTATCTACAAAACAAAAGACCTTCACCCTCAGGACATAATAGGATTAGCCCTCCACCCATCTAGCAAAACTTATCACATGACCCCTTGGAAGATTGCATTGCCCAGCAAAGTTCAACCAAGCCTGGGACTCAAGACAGCCTTACAAAGTTACCCCTGCATAGTCCCATGGGAGTCTCACAGCCAATCAGAATACATGCCCTGCCACAGCTCAAGTTCAAAACCCATAAATACTTCTCACGCTCCACTCCATGTGGTCAGCTAACCAGAATCACATGTGCTTGGTGGTTCTGCTTCACCATTAAACCATCCTTCCAAGCAGTCTCTATTTTTGCAGGGTCTTTCTCCCCGCTTGGAACTGAACCCAGATGGACACTTCTTCCAACAATTGGGACAATGAAGTCATCAAGAATTGACTTGGGAAAGATTTAGGTATTTAATTACAGGACGTAAGAGACCCACCGGACAGCAAAGCATGTGGAGCTATGGGTTTGTAGGATGCCATGGACTACAATAAAACCAAACAAAGCCAAAACTAAGCTCAAGAAGCTTTTGTAGCATTTGAGGACAGACAATAAGTCTACAATAAGTAGCAGTTTTAAAAGTAAGCCAGATTGTAAGAACTGCCAGGAAAGTATAGAGCAGGTGTAAAGAGGTGAAAATGAGACAACAGGAAGTCAAAGATAATATACAGTATTAAGTTTGAAGGAGTCATGGATACAGTGTCTGCAGGGGGCCTCCCCTATTGTTCCACAATTTTCTTTTTTTACTTCCAGGTAGATACAAGCAGCAGAAGAGAATAGAATGGGTCCATTTTTATTTTTGTTTAGGAAGAAAAAGACAATGTGATTGTTTCTGTGCCCTTCAAGAAACATAATTTTTTTTCTATCAATCTTCAACTTAAAACTACAATTGAGCTCAACATTTATGTTGCTAAATGAGACATCTGCTAAGCAAGTTTTGCCCCCGTTTTATGACTTTTCTTGCCACATCTGTTCAGTGAATCACTGCAGTTATTAAATTAGTAACACAGTTTTCAGCAAACCTGGCTTCCCTATTGACTGTGCTTGTCAAGATGGTCACAAAAAGAGATGACATAATCCCCCCCCTCGGGACACTGCAACCGTCATGAGTCAGTTGTCAAGCATCCACATATAAATCACGTTTCCACGGGGGATGCTGCAACATTTGTTAAGTGTGAAAAATGGTCACATTTTTTTCAGTGCCATTGTAACTGTCAATGGTCATTAAGTGAACCGTTGTAAGACGAGAACTGCCTGTACTTTTAAGAAAGGAATATTGCACAGGATAAACAGACAATCTTTAAACGTTTTTATCAAGATTGTCTAGTATGTGTCTTATTGCGCTCTGATTGTCTGTTGCAGGGGTGTCAAACTCGATTTCATTGAAGGCCGCATCACGGTTGTGTTTGACCTTGGGGGAGCATGGCCAAATCAACGTCATTCATATCAGGGGTTGCCTGTGGTGGCTCAAGAGCTCTGCCAGTGAAGTGGGCTCCTGAGCTCCATCAAATTTCAAATAACATTTTTATTCTTCAGATACAGTCATACACGGTACAAAATGCAGTAAAATGCATATGCAACCATTCACGACCATAGATAGTAGAGCAAACGATAGGGTAGGAGAATAAGTTAGGAGTGAGGTAGATTATGGGAGTACTGTTAGTCCTGGTTGTTATGGTTATAGTTTAGGGTCTATATTGCCTGTGGGAAGAAGCTTCTCCTTAGTCTCTCTGTGTTGGCTTTCAGGGAACGGAAGCGCTTTCCTGTCTGCATCACAGCGAACAGTCCATTGTTGGGATGGCTGGGGTCTTTCATTGTCTTACTGGCTGTGGTCTGGCATTGTTTGTTGTACATGGAGTGCAGTTCAGGGAGCTTGGTGCGGATGATGCGCTCTGCTATGCGCACCACCCTCTGTAGGGCTTGCCTGTCCTGCATGGTGCTGTTTCCAAACCAGGTTGTGATGTTGCCCATCAGGATGCTTTCTACTGTGCAGGAGTAGAAGCTCCTGAGCACTTTGGAGGGAGTCTGAAGTCTCTCAGTCATCTGAGATAGTATAGATATTGCCGGGTCTTTCTCACCATGATGTCGATGTGTCATGTTCATTTAAAATAAATAAATAAATAAATGTCAGGTTCTGCGAGATATAGATGCCTAGGTATTTGAAGCAGTCCACTCTCTCCACTGGGTTCTTGTTGATGGTGGGGGTCTGGTATGTCCTTTTCTGCTTTGTGCTAAAGTCCACTAACAGCTCCTCAGTCTCGGTGACATTAAGGAGATTGTTTTTCTGACACCAATTCTCCAGGTTTTTGATCTCGTCTAGATAGGCCATCTCATTGTTATCGGAGATCAGGACTACCACACCAGTGTCGTCAGCAAACCTAATGATGGTGATGGAGTCTGTAGTGGCCATGCAGTCATATATGTATAGGGAGTATAGGAGGGGGCTCAGAACACAGCCTTAGGGGCTCCAGTGTTGAGGGTGAGTGAGGCTGAGGCATGCCCACCCATCCTTACGGACTGTGGTCTCCCAGTTAAAAAGTTGGAGATCCACTGACACGGGGTTGGGCTGAGGCCCAGGTGCTTCAGCTTGCTGGTGATTGTGGAGGGGATTAAAGTGTTGAACGCTGAACTGTAGTCAACAAAGAGCATTTTTGCCTCTGAGACAGCCTCCTGCAACCCTCTGCCAGCGAAATCGGGGATTGGGAGGGCCACCTGTAGCTCCTCACGAGGTCTGTTTTTGCTTGGAACAGGCTGTTCCTTTGCTGTTTCCAGGATAGCCCTGCGGGCCAGATCTAAACATCCCATGGGCCACATATGACCCCCCAAGCCTTGAGTTTGACACTCCTGGTCTAGCTTACTGTACAGACTCCGTCTTTCTACAAAACCTCTTCCAAAATGCTGAGCGAAGCTCTCAGAATATATTAACAGACTGAAAATGATTGGCATAACCAACTGAACCTTTGCTCACTAATCCATTCTGTGAAAAAGTTAGTGCAGGTAGAAGGGGATGATTGTAAAGATGGATGGAATATGGTCCTTGGAGAGTTGCAAAGAGAGTTGGATTCAATACTTAAGTATTAATACTTGCTCCATCCCTTCTAACATTCAGGTTCCTTTCTAAGATACTGAGGACTGAGATTTTTACAAAGGCCAGTTTGAAGAGAAATAAGATAATTCTGGGATCAATTCATGTGCTATAACTAAGAATCAGTATTGACCTGATGGCACCTTAATGAATATCGATTTGGTGGCATCGGTCCTTTTTATCTTATTTGCTGTTAATGTTTTAACTTTTAATCTCCAATGTCTTTCTTCAAACCCCATATTTAATGGTTTTATACTGGGTTTTAAATTTATTTTTTGTACTCTTTTGTATTTTGTATTTGTATTTTACCTGCTGTGCACCGCCCTGAGTCCCTAGGGAGAGGGGGTGGTATATAAATTTAATAAATAAATAAAATAAATAAATTTGGGGTACAATTGCTGTCAAAGGAAAAAGTGGTGTGATTTCTGCACACTGGCAGGGGATGGTGGTCTTGAAGCTCAACCCTTCCGAGCTTCAAAATGGGAAATTTTATAGGTGGGGGAGGTCCTTGAAGATTTCTGAGCTTGCTTGTTTTCTTACAGATGTTTCATTACCCAAACTAGGTAACACCATCAGTACTAGTAAGGATAGGGTTTGCTCTCAATTTATATTCTAGTGGTTGGCCCTGGTGTGGTCTTAGAGTTAAGACTGTTTATGGTTGACTTTTTTGGCAGTTTCGATTGGGGTATTGTTTACTTGATTGTCTACGGAGATTCTCAATCATCCAGGTTGTCCCAAAGACGCTTTTTTCAAGAGGCAACTGGACTTTCTTTTTCCTTGAAGACATTTTGCTTCTCATCGAAGCAAATTCAAATTTATTGGTCACATACACAGTCATACATTGTACGATATGCAGTGAAATGCTTACACAACCGCCCGCGACCACAAATTAAGTTAAGGCAAAATGGGAGGGTAGGGTAGGAAATAAGTTAGGGATAGTTGGGAAGGTCGGAGTGAGATACAATCGTGGTTCCTGTTATAGTCCTGAGTTCTTGTGCTTCCTGGTTTAGTGTCCATATTGCCTGTGGAAAGAAGCTTTTTCTCATTCTTTCTGTTTGCCTTCAGAGAGTGAAAACACTTTCCTGACCACATTGTGGTAAACAGTCTATTGTTGGGGTGGCTGGGGTCCTTCGCTATCTTCTTAGCTTTGGTCCGGAAACGTTTGTTGTAGATGGAGTGCAGCTCAGGGAGTTTGGTGCGGATGATGCGCTCAGCTGAGTGTACCACCCTCTGTAGTGCTTGTCTGTTTTGCATACTGCTATTACCAAACCAGGTTGTGATGTTGCCCATCAGGATGCTCTCTGCAGTGCCGGAATAGAGGTTCCTAAGCACCTTTGGTGGAAGTCTGAAGTCTCTCAGACGTCTGAGGTGGAAGAGACATTGTCGGGCCTTTTTTACCATGGTGTTGATGTGGAAGGTCCATGACAGGTTCTTCAGCTCTGACTGGATGGTGAGGAATGGAAGGATTTATATTGCTTGCAAGCAGCCAGTCATTTGTATCCTTTTAGCAAATCATTAAGGCCACTTGGATGTTTATCTGTATCCTGGGGTCACCTGAGTGGTGCAAATGGGTGTTGGAGCTTTCTTGGAACTGTTGAAAAGGACTGTAAGGTTGTAGACCGGAGATGATTTGTATCCCCTACTCTCTGTTAAGAAAGGGCTGTTCAATCTTGACATAGATGGCTTCTTTGACCCCTCTTTCAAAGCAGTGGTCCTCTCTGTCCAAAATGTGGACTTTACTATCTTCAAAAGAACGGCCTTTGTCTTTTAAATGCAGATGGACTGCTAAAGCTAATCTTGATGGTTTGTTCTATGTTGTGCCACACAGTCATGAAGTGGTTGTTTTGTCCACAGATCTGCACATGGTTCACTGCGTTGTACTGCATATATAAGGTTGTTCAGTTTGTGGCTGGGTGTTTTATCCTTGAGGTGGACAATAAAAATATTGGGGTGGACCAACTCCCACCTTCGGGTATTCTTGGGTGTGTTTACTTGATTGTTGATCTGATGTTAATCTTGGGAGTTAATTGATGCTGATCTGGTTGCTGATCCCTGATGGGGAGGTGTTTTGATCTTTTTGTTCCCTTTTTGTCCGGTTGAACCTCTCTTTTGGGGAAGGAAGGCTAGTTTGTTCCAGGAAGAAACGAAAGCTATCCAAACAAGAAGAAACAAAAACTTTGGAGGGCAGCGAAAGCCTCCGGTTACTCAATCGGTATCGCCCTTGCTCTTAAGATTCCCTTCTTGCTTCGGAGATCCTGAGGTTGCGAGGGATCAAAGAAGAAAAGCAGATCGGGCAAAGCCGACGCGCAAAGGCCGCTGGAAGCAAAGAACTCGCTAAAGCAGGGTTCTCCAACCTTGTGGACTTTAAGACTTGTGGACTTCAATTCCTAGAATTCCTCAGGCAGCTTTGCTGGCTGAGGAATTCTGGAAGTTGAAGTTCACAAATCTTAAAAGTCCACAAGGTTGGAGAACCCTGCGCTAAACATTAAAAACCGTCTTTCCCGCGCTTTTCGTGCCATCCGTCCCACCCCTCCCCTCCGATTCGCCAAGCCAGGTGTCAATCCAAATCCTGCGAGGCAACTCAGTCAATCACCCAGCTCGAATTGTTCCGATTGGTCTTCCGGCTCCGACATTCGTCAAGTTTGAAAAGCGTCGTTATGTGTCTCCGGGCGACGCCTCCCAGCCCTTCGAAAAATATGTCCGGACTTTCGACGGGATTGGCCAAGGTTGGAAGTTTTATCGGATTGGAAAATCGCTACTCTGGAAACACTCGCATTTACGGCCGCCATTCATTTGACGACAGGACGCCGCCGCCACCGCCTCCTATAGGGCACGAGCGTCGGTGGCGCCAAGAGGAGGAGGAAGAGGAGGAGGCTTGCCGGTTCGTCTTTTCATTGGTTGCGTAGTGTTTAAGTCCACGCCTTCTTTTGCCTCCGAACTATGACTTCGGTCTACTTTATTGCGGCTTCCCGGCTAAAAGAGAAACGGAATCCTGACCCCCGCCCCGCGTTCCTGTCAGGGATTGGCGGAGAGCTTCCCGCTAATCCCGCCTCCCGTCGGAACACCACGTCTCCTCCCTTCCTCATTTTCATTAGCAGTCGCTTAAAAAAAAGTCCCTTTTGATGATTGGCTGCCTCCTCAAGCCTCCCCCTCCGCTCTGTTCCGATTGGCTGCTTCTCCGTAGGATCTCCGGTCTTCGTTCCGACTCTTTCGGCGTCCATTTCTTTTCTTTTTTATCCTATTGTGATTGGATGAACCCTACTTCCTCCTTGCTGTTCATTGGGTGGAACGTCGGTCCGGAGTTGCGTGCGCAACTCGGGTGGCTAGCCTTCCCTCTGGGGCTTGCTCTTTTTCTGGAGCTGCTGCCGCCGTCGCTACCGCCGTCTAAGTGGGGGGCGGGCGGGGCAGAGGGAGGGAGCCGTGAAGCTTTGAGTGCTTCCTCCCTCTCGTTTTCCCTTCCTCACACTGTCGCTCAGGCATTGGGCTGGGAGACCAGGCCGCGTCCCCCCCCATTGGGGGGGAGGGGGCCCCGTTGTTATGGAGACAGGTTCCGGGGACCTTCCATCGCCGCCGCCTCGGCCCCATGCCTCCCGGTCGGTCCTTCACGTTCTCAAGCGGAGGGCTCCGACTCCTGAGGCCTTGGATGGGACGGCCAACAGCAGCAAGCCAGCTTGGCCTCTGGCCTCAGCCAACGATGCAGCACTGACCATGGAGCCCGGAGGAGGAGAAAGAGGAAGAGGGGTGCTAGCTGGGCCTACAGGGGCCACCCCGGCGTCGCCTTGCCATCCTGCCGAGCTGACGTTAACAACCATGGTTGCGGAGATGACACTAGTGTCAGCCGACAACGCTAGGAAGGGGATGGAGACTGCTGAGGCGAGGCCTGAAACCATTGCCATGGATGCCGGGGATGGGCTTTCAGCGGACACGGTGACACCTATGGTCAACTCGGTGACTCAGGCGGCTGCGAACGACGGCGGGACGATGCCGGCATCGTCGGTGGCTTTGCCTAGAGAGGCGGGGATGAAAGCCCTACCGGTGGCACCGGCTTCGCCGACAGTGATTGTGGTGGCCCCCAGCCCTATGACCCCACCGGAGAAGACGTCACCGACCTCGCCAGAGGGCTTGACGATGCTTCATGACTTTCCTGCTCCTCGGCCGGTTCCGGACATGGGTTCCCAGTCGAGCCTGGGCACGACGGCATCCAGAGCCGCTCCGGCTTCGGATACTTTGAGCTATTTAGATTCTGTCAGTGTCATGTCGGGCACGTTGGAGTCGCTGACTGGTCCTGGGTTCCTGGACGATGTCAGCTCTCTGGGCTCCGATTCCGAAATCAATGGACTTGCCTACCGTAAGACTGATAAGTATGGCTTCCTGGGGGGCAGCCAGTATTCTATTACACTGTAAGTATTGGCACCACTGCGATGGCCTTTTGTGTGCTTTTATCTCAGTCAAACTAGTCCCGGTGGATAGGCATCGCTCTCACTTTTGGACTTGGATGCTGATGATGGAGAACTTCAAATTTCTGCTCTGTGGGCCACCAGCGCTTCTCCTGGTGAAAGTGAACATGGGAGAAGTAATTGTGTCTTAAGTACCATCCTGATTGCATTGCCACTAAGTTAAAAGAGTATCAGTGGTCCATCATTGATCAGCTTTCTTAAATTACTTTTTTCCCACCTAGTTTGAGACTGGGATATTTCCTGCCTAAGGAGTGGGGTTGGACTAGAAGACCTCCAAGGTCCCTTCCAACTCTGTTGTCCTTATTCTTACCCAAACACAATTTTCTGGGAAGATATAAGAACACTTCGTTTTTCTGATTAGCATTCAGGAAGGAGTATTGAAAAAATCTTGTTGGTTTTCTGTAAAAAAACACACCTTCCCTTTCTTCTGATCATTCTGTATTTGGCAGGTATCAGATTTGAAGGGCGATTAACAAATTGCATTTTACTTCCTCTAAAGAAGTGGACAATACTCTACACACTATTCACTTCTGCTTAGGAGGGAAGGTCTATAAATCTGAGTAGCTTGGGACAATAAAATATAAATTGGCCTGTCTCAGGTTCCTTTTCCTTAAACATTTAAATATCACATTGCAACATTGGTCCTCTGGTCTGCCAAATGAATCATTTCTCCACTCCATTTATAGCTAAGATGTAATTCATTCCTCTTTTCCATAACTATATTTTTCCTTTTCAGTTTGCATACTTTTCCCTTTGGTGTGAAATAGAATTGCGTCCCTTGGGGTGTGGCTTCATACAGCTTTTCATTGTGGCTGAGTGACTTGGCCCACATGTGTGATGATTTTTTGTTTTGTTTTTGAGCACCAGTAATGTGGTGCTCCTGACAATCTTTCTGTGGTTTCTCATTGGTTTGGATACTTGTCATGAAAATCATTCCACATACTATTCTCTTGAAATCATCCTTATTGCAGTAACTGCATACTTTTGTAATGATGCAAAAAGGAAAGCAGCAAAAAACAACAACCCTGCTTCAGGATTTTGACTGGTCAAAACTTCAAAAAGGTGATGTCATCTTAAAGTCAAGATTGAATCTGATAACTTTAATCATTAGAGATAATTTTCATGGCAGTTCTAGATAAGCAGCTTGTCACTGCCTCCTGGAATTTTATTTATTTATTTTGCTTCCCAGTCTAGCATATATTTCTGGTATTTCACTAGGGCACTGTTTCTCAGCCTTAGCACCTTGAAGATGTGCAGAAATGCTGCACTAGAGTGATTATAAGCATTTCCCATCCAAAGCCTTGTAAGCTTGCTTCTTCTGCTTAGTTTCTGAGTCTAGATAAGTTCAGGAAGATGCTGCCTCCTGTCAGATGAATTTGTATAAGCTCTGTGCACACAGCCCACAAGCCTTAATTTCAAGCAGCTCTTAAAGCTCCTGATTGTTTTTGGAATCAGCTTACATTTCCCACGAGACTGCAGCTGAGAGAGGGTGGCAGCTACAATAATGAATTTGTGCTGAGGTTGATGCATTCTTTGTGCAGTCTGAAAAAGCATGCATGTTGCCGTTCCAGAAGAGCTTTTGAGCGCTGCCATTTGGATTTTGATGAGTGCTTTTCACCCTTGCTTTCTTTCTCTGCCATTGTGTCTTAACAGCCTGTTCAGCCGGGAAATTCGGAGTCAATTGAAAAGGTTATATCGTGCAGCGGTATGGGAAGTGGCGAGCCTGTGGCCTTTGATTGCAAGTTAGATGCAGCATTATAACATGGTACCACTTTCCACAGTCTCTTGAGTGGCAGGTTCCAAACAGTGTCCAGTTAGCAAACCCTTTCTAAACTCATATGGCTGTGCTAGCATTATAGACCGGTGACTGGAAGGGAGCATTTTTTCCTTGTGACCCTAATCTCTTGTGGCATGTAAACACTATGTGTGTATACATCTAGACACTGACCCATTCGTTATGGTATCCATTTGGGCACTAATGCAGCAATTCCAGCAGTTTCTCTGAAACTAACCATGAAAGAAAAAAGATTTGCTAACAAACACCAACTTTCCTTATGCGACATTCGATTCAGCCCTAAGATATTTCGAGATGCTGAAGGAAATTTCACAATTGTGTCTTTCTAGTTCTAGAAACCTTTAATGTCTGCTCCTTTGTCTAACAGCAGCCGGCCTTCATTCAAAGGAAGACCAAATAATCACTTCCATCAGCTTATTTTATTTATTTATTTCAGAACTTCTATACTGCCCCCCCTCTCCCGAAGGACTCGGGACAGCTTGCAGATGAAAGTACTCTTCTACATAGGAGTAGAGTATGGTGGAGCCTGTACTCTGTTATAAATTGTTGCAGCTAATTGCTGTTTATAAGCATTATCTCCAAGGAACGGTCTCTGAACTTGCTGAAGTTTTGCGCTTGAAATTGGAGGTGGAACAAAGCAGGGCCATTTTTGCTAAATATGAACGTTTCTTACAGATTTACACATGTAAAAAAAGGCGTGTGCTCTCCACCCTGAGGCTGCTGATATTTCTCTGCAGGGAAGCAGATAATAACAAAGCATGTTAACGTTATATATGGGTTTCGCTTTGTTTCAATTGGCGTACGTGCCGTGGGAGAGGACGATAGCATTTCTTTCTAGCAAGAGTCTCTTTTTGTTTGTGGATTAGCTGCTATTCCTGCCTAACCATCTGTACTAACCCTTATGTCGTTCTCAGCTGCTTGTGGAGTGGAAACCTTCTACAGGAAGCCTGTTTTATTGAGGAAAAGTGATCAGTACAAGCCCAGAGTAACCAGTAGAAAAAGATGCTAAGAACTAAATGGGCTTACAATTGAAAAAAAAGAAGAAGGTAGTATTTAGCATTTGACTAAGCTTTGAATATTCTTTCCAGTTACATTCCAGCTTGAACTGGAAAGAGAAGGTTAGAAAAGCAGTCTAGAATTGGGGGTTGCCATTCAACATTTAACCATTTTTTTCTGTATCTTATTCCAGTAGCCAAACATTTCGCTACAACATTGAGTCTGATGTAAATTAGTTGTGCAATAGTATTCTTCTTTTTTCCTCCCCCCCCACTCCATACATCTATGTTTTCTTAGCAAATATAAAGGTTTTGCCTTTGCCTTCTTCCAGAATGTTCCTTTGACTTCCTGGACTAGTTTATCACCTTGGGATTTGCTGAAGGGGTTCCTACTCTAGTACTGATCAGGCCTTCTCATGCTTTTGAGTGCAAGTGATGAGACCTGGATATTGATTGATGTGATCCAAATGATCTCTTAACTATCTCGTGTTTATCCCTGAACAACAACAGCCTTTGGCAAATTGTGTGGAAGGTTTAGGGGAGGGCAGGTAAGGAAAGGAAAAGGGCAGGATGCAGATTTGAGGTGGCACTAAGGACTCAAGTCCAGGATTGTATCTCTGATACAACTGTGTTCAGTAAGTGTGATCGGAGGCTGGTTGATAGGTTTCTTTTGGGCAGTGAAAGACATGCTTCATAATGTTGGTGCACCTGCTTCTTTTGACACAGAAAATATCTTTCACAAAAACACCAGTTACTGCCTTCTTCCTATTGGTGTGGCTTTGGGGGAACAGCAGTCTCCTCGCCCACTCAGAAGAATATTTATTTCTATGACTTTTGACAATCGGTCTCACCACTTCCTGTTTGGCAAGCAGCCCTTCCTGTTTTTTGCTGGGTTTTGTTAATGAGAGCCCTGCCTAGATCATGCTTGTATGATCACCATCAACCCTGAACCCCCTTGCCTGAACCCTCTGAAGTTGGGTGCCTTTGATCAGATGCCACACAATTCTAGGTTTTTCATTTAACTAGTCAAATTCTCATTGCCCCATAAGCTCTCAAGAAAGACTCAGTGGATTGTGTGACTCTCAGCAAGCTGAAGGCAAGCTTCCTAGTTTCAGATCACCCAGCTGTCCTGCACATTCTTTCATGTCTTTGTTTTATTGTTAAAAAGGTGGAGGCTACGTGTGAGACCTTGTGTGATGATGTGCATCAGCTGATCCTGGAGGCGATAATGGGCAGTGAGAAACCATAAACAGTGTGGTAGAGAAACATTTCTATGAGAACTACCCACGTGAAGGCTCATTTAAGCTGATTTATTGTTAAAGGCCTATGCACAGAAATCTTCTCAATTAATAGTCAGGAGCTGGGTAGAATTCAATAAGGGTCAGTGGCTCTCAGGTAGGGTTGGAAGTACATTGTAGCTACATACGGATTCTAGGCTGATCCCGCTTTTCACTCCCCCCCCACCCCCGTTCTGCCTTTCCTTCTACAGATACAGATGTACAAGGAATAGTTCTCCCATAACCTTCTTGGAGCCATAAGACAATGGGGAGATGCCAAAAGTGTAATCCAGGATTATTATTTTTTTACCATGCACAGCACCTGACTGCGTGTGTGTGTGAACAATGAAGAATGTGTTAAGTTATAGTGTCTGCAGGCCATTTAGCTAAATATAGACCCTAAGTTAGTATGTTTAGAATGGAATGACTACAGGTAATCCTTGACTTAAAACAGCTCGTTTAGTGACCGTTCAAAGTTAACAACAATACTAAAAAAAAAGTGGTTTATGACCATTTTTCACACAACCTTTTACAGCATCCCCAGGATTCAGTTGCTTGGCAACTGGCTCATACTTATGACCATTGCTGTATCTCAAGGTCATGTCACTTTTGCAACCTTTTGACAGTCGGGGGCAACAGGGGGCATGGGGATCCAGGTTCACTCAACCGGATTATTAAACTTATCAACAACAGTGATTCACTGAACAACTCGGGCAAGAAGAATCGTAACATGGGACAAAACTCACTCAATAAACATGTCGCTCAACAACAGAAATGTTGGGCTCAGTTGCAGTCGTAAGTCAAGGATCACCTACACATGCTAGCTTAGAGGGTGTTTGGGATCCATCTTGTCACAAAGAGCAAGGCATTGCAGACGAGAGCTGGGAGGGGAGAATAGATGAAAAATAATAGCTTGGGAGAAGCTTAATTTACCACCATACCAAGGGTTATTTTGTCTTTTACGATTTGAATGGTTTTTCTCAGTAAAGCAGTTTATTTTGTCTCTTATTTTGTATGACGTCTCATAATATTGATGTAAAGACGAAGGCGGAGAGGTCCATCGTGAATTGCGTAGCTCCTTAGTCTCCTTCCCCTGAAGAGCAGAAATCTTACAATTGTCCAAGGCACAACAACCACATTTGTAGCATTTTTCTTAGCTCCTCTTCTTCCCCGTTTGCTTTTTTTTTTTTTTTGCTGCAGAGAAAGCGCCATCCCCGTAGACGTGGCCAGGCAGAGGGAACTGAAGTGGCTGGACATGTTTTCTCATTGGGATAAGTGGCTGTCGCGTCGATTTCAGAAGGTGAGCAGAGATCAGGGCCGGAGAGCTGTGTCCCTGGTTTAATAAAGAAAAGCTTTTAATTTCTGCTTGGTTTTTTTTTTTAATAAATTTCTTGTCTCTTTACTTCACGGATTAATCAGGTTTGTTCATTTTATCGCAGGTGAAATTACGTTGCCGGAAAGGGATTCCTTCTTCTCTCCGTGCCAAAGCATGGCAGCTACTCTCAAATAGCAAGGACCTTTTAGATCAAAATCTAGGGAAATTTGAGGTATTACCACAAATCGTTTAAGGCTACTAAAATACAAAGGGAAGCCTACTTTCTTATCTCGGAGAATGCAGAAGGTTTGATTATGTCTAATAGATACATTTATATCCTGCTTTTCCAAATGCAACTTATTCCGAGGTAACTTACATGTTAATATCAAGCTATATTAATAAAACCTTGGTGAGCCTCGGTGGCGCAGTGGTTAGAGTGCAGTACTGCAGGCTACTTCTGCTGCTTGCGATTTGGCAGATCAAATCCCTGATTCAGCCTTCCATCCTTCCGAGGTGGTAAAATGAAGACCCAAACTGTTTGGGGGCAATATACTGATTCTAAACTGCTTAGAGAGAGCTGTAAAGAACTATACAGCGGTAAGCTAAAGGCAAAGGTTCCCCTCGCACATATGTGCTAGTCATTCCTGACTCTAGGGGACGGTGCTCATCTCCGTTTCTAAGCCGAAGACTCAGTGCTGTCCGATGACGATTCCGTGGTCATGTGGCCGGCATGACTAAATGCTCAAGGCGCACAGAGCGCTGTTTACCTTCCCACCAAAGTGGTCCCTATTTTTCTACTTGCATTTTTACATGTTTTTGAACTGCGAGGTTGGCAGAAGCTGGGGCAAGGAGCAGGAGCTCACTCTATTATGCGGCGCTAGGGATTCGAACTGCCGAACTTTCTGATCGACAAGCTCAGAGTCTTAACCACTGAGCCTCCATGTTCCCTATAAAGCAGTATATAAGTCTTAAGTGCTATTGCTATTAACAATTGGGAACTCTCCTGAATAACAGGGTGGGGAGGAGAAGGTTGAGCTGGAACAAACAAGCAAACACCTTGGGGTCTTTCTGGAATCCTTTCCATAACAACAACTGAGAGCAATTGACCCTGTTGGAGCCGTGTTTGTCAACCTTGGGCAGCTTGAAGATGAGTGGACTGCAACTCCCAGAATTCCCCAGCGAGACAGGCTGGCTGGGGAACTCTAGGAGTTGCAGACCACCCATCTTCAAGTTGCCCAAGGTTGACAAACACTGTGTCAGAGGCAGTAAGAAAAAGTCCTCTAAGATAGGCTTCTGCCTCCACATTCACTGACTTTCCTTCCTTGTTTTCTTTTCTCTTAGGAATTGGAGCGTCAGCCCGGTGATCCCAAGTGGCTGGATGTGATTGAGAAGGACCTCCACAGGCAATTCCCTTTCCATGAGATGTTTGCAGCTCGGGGAGGCCACGGGTGAGGCAATTAAAAGAAGGGGTGTTTTTCTGTTCCAGTGGTCAGACCTCTAGGTTGGAAAGTCACTAGCATCCTTTCCATTCTCAGAATTAATAAAACAGTTCTCCCTCTCTACGTACTAGATCAGCTCCCGTCACCCACCCCCACATACACACAACTCCTTTTGAAATTTTCATAAGCGTGCAGGAAGGTCCCCAATTTTACAATCACAGCCAGGGCCAGAATTTCCATTGCTAAACCAGGTGATTGTTAAGTGTGTTATACAGTTGTTAAGTGAATTGCCTGGTTGTTCAGCAAATCCAGCTGCCCCCTCCCTGACTTTGCTTGTCGGAAGCTGGCTGAGAAGGCTGCAAATGCGATAACGCGGTCCTGGGATATCGCCACCATCATAAGTACATGCCCTTTGCCAAGTGCCTGAATTTTAATCACACGATCATAGGGATGCTGTTAACAGTTGTAAATGTGAGGACTGGTCGTAAGTCACTTTTTTCAGGGTTGTTGTAACGTCAAACAAATGGTAGTTAGTTGAAGACTATATTGGCCCAGCTCTTTCTTACATTGAGAATTGCCTTTACCACCCTAAGCCCTACACCGGCTCCCTATTAAGTTACTGATCTTAAGAATTGCAGTGATTCTGTTAGTCACTTGTAGCAAGAAAGGCCGTAAAATGGGGTGGCAGAACTCAATCATCTGTCTCACTTAGCAGCAGAAATTTTGTCCCAAAGGTGCCTTTTTTTTTTCAGGAGGCAACTGGACTTTCTTGGGTTTTTTTCTTTTGAAGATGTTTTGCTTCTCATCCAAGAAGCTTCTTCAGCTCTGACAGGATAGTGGGGAATGGAAAGATCCCATCAGAGGATCCTGGAGCTTCCCCTGAAGAAGCTTCTTAGATGAGAGGCGAAATGTCTTCAAAAGAAAAAAACAAACAAACAAGAAGGTCCAGTTGCTTCCTGAAAAAAGCGCCTTTGGGACAACCATGAACTGGATGACTGAGAATCTCTGCAGACTTTCACCAGAAATTTTGCACTCAATGGCAAGATCGTTAGCCGAGGACTATCTGTACATCAGTCCATAATTTGTTTACTAGTAGTTTATGGATTAAAACACCCTCACCCAAAGTTCAACCAACAGACTAAGTGAAAATGAAACAAACCACACTAGCTAGGTTCATGCAAGCCATAATGCAGTTTGCTTTTGTGGAGGGGGACTTTCCATGGGGTGTGAGCCCTGTCCCTGTAATAGCAACAGCACTTAGACTTATATACCGCTTTACAGCCCTCTCTAAATGGTTTACAGAGTCAGCCTACTGCCCCCAACAATCTGGGTCTTCATTTTATCCACCTCGGAAAAGATGGAAGGCCGAGTCAACTTTGAGCCTGGTGGGATTTGAACTGCCAAATTGAAGGCAGCCAGCTGTCAGCAGAAGCAACCTGCAGTACTGCACTCTAACCACTGCGCCACCAAGGCTCTTAGAAAGTAAACTAAACAAGGTGAATCAGGAACTCAGCATCTGCCATGATACTTTTAGCTGTTCCATGAACATCCCGGCACATGATCTGAGAAATGCTGAGCGTTAACTGCCCTATAGGCCTTGTTATCAATTAAATACTTCACAGAATTGTAACAGAGAATTCGGCTTTCCTAGAGTTTGGTCTCATGAACAGGGAGCTCCGATGTGAGTCCCAGAATCCTCAGTTAAATTTTCCACTCCTCATCCTTCTCTGTCACAGGCAGCAGGACCTCTATCGCATCCTGAAAGCCTATACCATCTACCGGCCGGAAGAAGGTTATTGCCAAGCACAAGCACCCGTAGCTGCCGTTTTGCTGATGCATATGCCCGCGGAGGTGAGGAGCTGCTTCGTTCACACTGCAGTTGTCAGCTTAGAAAGCATAATTTCTCTGGGAAAGAACCAGGGGTGAAATGCAGTCTGGTTGTACTGAACTGGTAGCTGTGTTGATGTTTGGGCCTTCCCTCCCACTCACCCACCCCTGCTCTTTCCTATATCCCCCCCCTTTTTTTTCTTGTTTACTCACCTGAGTTGCGCAGAACAGCTGTTTTGCACGCCTCCGCAGCCTTCCTAATCATCCAGGCTGCCTTTGGTAAGAAAAAAACCAAGCATTTTAGAATCAGTACAGTTGGCGTCTGTGCACGCCAAGGATGCACATACCGAACCAGTAGCAAAATTGATTGGATTCCACCACTGGAAAGAACCATAGTCCCTAGTTTTGCCTACATTTGCAGAATATTTCAGCAGGTTGTCTGTCAGGGGTCCCCATGGCCCCACTGAGCTGTGGCTTATTTGGAACTGGGCTGCACGAAAGAGGGGCTATGCGTGCACGCAGCTCCACTCGCACGAGAGATGGTGCCCCAAAGGCTTCTCTGTTGTGTGAGTGGAGCTGTGTGCACATCAGTCCGACCAGCCCGCCACTTGCGTGGACTGGTTCTCCCCACCCCCAGCTGGGCCACCAAGCTGCCTGCTCCTGATCCATCAAAAGTGGAGCGGTGAGAGCAAAAGCTGAGTAAGAACGAGTATGCCCTGCTCGGCTTCATTGACTCACCGAGGCTGCTTATGGCAGGACACCCAATCTTTGCTTTTGGAGCCACTGGGCAGCCTCAGGGAGTCTGAAGGAACATGAGACTGCCCCCCCCCCCAAAGGCTTCTCCGCCAGTGAAAAGCTTTTGCATATGGACAAAAAGATTTCTGGGAACCAATCTCGCGCTGCTTTTAGGCCATCCATCCCTTTGCAAAAGCTTTTGGCACAGAGAAGCCTGAAGGAACACGAAACTGTGCCCCAAAGGCTTTTCTTCTCTCTATTTATTTATTTTTTATTTATCATATTTATATACCGCCCCATCTCCACAAGGACTCGGGGCGGTTCACAGCAGATAAAAACACAGT
>JAEANM010000496.1:0-35662 GCA_017656035.1 Myanophis thanlyinensis
GAAAAAGCTGTTCTTGTGTCTAGTTGTTCTTGTGTGCAGTGCCCTATAGCATTGTTTTGAGGGTAGGAGTTGAAACAATTTATGCCCAGGATGTGACTGGTCCTTAAGTATTTTCCCATCCCTCTTTTTGACTCATGCAGTATACAGTCCTCAATGGAAGGCAGATTGGTAGTAATTGTTTTTTTCTGCTAGTCATTCTTGATTCCTGATGACTCTATGGAAAAGTCCATGTACTTTGCTAGGAATCATTTTTCAGAAGTGATTTGCCACTGTGTTCTTCCTAGGGACAAGAGAGTGTGAATGGTCCAAACTTACCCAGATGGCTTATTACCTAAAGCAGGATTAGAACTCACAGTCTCCCAGTGTTTTACTTCAGTGCCTTTAACTATTATGCCAAACTGGCTCTCCAACTTCCACTAGTCAAGAAAATGTCACCATTGCTCTAGAGGGGATTTCTAGTTTGGGGAAAACATTCCAAAACCCTCTACAAGTATTTACTAGCAAATCTGTGAAAGGGCAGATGGTTTGCATGCAAAATCCAGCCTTTTCAGAGGGCTTGGAAAGGCTTGCCTGAAAACTCAAAGAATCGTTGGCTGGTGACTATACATATATATAATGTCTGACGTAGGTATCTGACACAATTCCTACATTTCTCATATGCTGACCCATTTATTTAATAGGAAAAATGCTGACTATACCATTAAATAGTTCAAAAATGATGATACAAAGGGAAATGATACAACTTAATTCTTACCTAATCTCTGGAAAACAAAGAGAGTTTGCATCCCATTAGTCCATACAAAGATGTTTGAATTTTCCCAGCGGTGGTTCTATTTAAAAAAGAAAAGCATAAAAAGCATAAAATATTTTATATGCAATATATAATTGGAAAGTAGTGACAAGTTTTTCTCTTGAGATGTCAGTAGAGTTTATCATCAAATAATTAAACATGCTACAAATACAAACATGCAGTACAGTTTAATGTGTACTTAATCCCCCATGTATTGCTTTGTGTTCAAACACTTCATATGCCAATGGTTCAAATTTTACTGTTTGGCCAAAGGCAGAATGAAGAGTTTCCAAAACAAACATATACACATAGTAAATCCCAATAAAAGTAGTATCTTCTTTAAGAAATCATGCACTGTTTTACATTCATCTGTAGTCTTCTTTGATTGTAAGTTCACATGTTTATATATAAACATGCAACTAGGATTTGATTTTACCCAGCAATTTTATTCACCTTTGAATATTGATTCCCAGTACCACTTTCCCAGCTGGTCATTAGTTAACTGACAATTAACTAATGATTTTTTTTTCAAATCTTGGAAAATCTATAGGTAAAACTTAACATTCACTTAATATTAGAAACAACTAACTTTGATAATGTTGCACTAATGTTTCACTCAGGATAATATTGTCAAGTGCCCATTGCAGCAATAGATCCCATAGATTTCCTGCCAAGGAAAACCTCTTTCAGCTGCTTCTATGTCAAGTAACTGGATTGCTTGGAGATAGGAATACCTAGCAGAGTAGTTTCCCCTATCCCTCTGGAAGACCAGGAATGTAGATACCTGTACAGTTTATGGCCAAGTTAATCCTTATTCCTAAAATAAATGGCATTTAAAAAGCAAGAAAATGGGATGCCAAAAGAAGTTTGCAGCAATTAAGAGAAGGAAAATGAAACCTTGTAAGGCTATTTCAAGCCATATCATCTCAACATGGAAGTCACAATAGCTCTGAAGATAAACCAATTTAAGAGGCCACCAACAACACTCAAGATTTTTAAAGAAAACTGGAGAGGCTCTGCCAGCAAACAAGAACTGCAGTAACCCAATGATGTAAATATTGCTGTGATGTAGTGGCTACAGTTTAAATCCCACCCATGTAGTGACTTTGGAGAAATATCAGATTAGTCTACAAATAGAACAGAAAAGGCTCTGAGCTCCTAAACCTAGAGAAAAGACTAGGCATATTTGCAACAAATACATAAACATTTTCTTGTTTTATAACATCACAACTATTCCTAGAATTTCTGTAAAGTACAATAGAAGGTCTTCACTTTTTCAATTAGGATATATTCAAACATAAAATGCAAAGCCAGAAAGTAAAGTATATTACATAATTGTCTTTAATTCATAAATACCTGAATCAATTGGAAAATTGTGTACCGGTATTGCTCCTTCCTCTGAGAAGCCCTAGACTTCATGTTTCCACTTTAGTTATAATCAAAATAAAATACAACAGATAACTAAAACCACCCCTTCTTTCAAATCTGTTTTAAGGATTAAGCATTCAGATACCATGAGTGTGAGACTGCTGGAGAGAAGCCGAGGAACATAGAAAGGTTAATCGGATCATCAGATTTATAAAGCACGTCAGACTTATTCTAGCTACCGACAATAAATCCCACAAAATCCTCTCAGGTTTTGGCCCAAACAGTCTAAGCAACTGAACCTAGACTCTCTCCAAGTGGGACAGCTTTATCAAACTGAATGAAAAATATTAATTTCAATATAGGAAGAAACATAAAAATCAATTAGAGCAGATGCAGAACAGGCTGAAATTAGGAGACGATAAGACAGATATGGGCTCTGTTATCTGATAAGACATTCATTAATTAAAAACTAGACATATTTTGAGGCCATCTATGTATTCTGTACTTACAATTAAAGTGTGATTGTTTATAAGGTAAAATAATGTCCTGATGCGATTGGCCATACCCTTTAACATTTCAATAATAGTTAAAGAAAAGATACAATTGCTTGGAGTATTTATATATTAAAGTCATCTAATGGTTTATTTGTGCAGTTATTATAATTATTTTATTGCACCTATATGTGACTCAAAGAAATAAATGCTGCTATATTGCTGTCTGTTAGCCAGACTTTTTTTAACTATAAGATTTTTGGTTACTAACACAAATTAAACTTAAAGAGAAGAGAAAATATAAAAAAAGCAGTAAAGAAGAAAAATAATTAAAAGTGTGGGGGGAAAGGAAGAAAAAGTAAAGACAACAAACAGTAAAGAAATAGAAATAAATATATAAAGAAATTACTGCACCTACATCAAACAAGTGTTAAGAGCTAAACAAATTTAGTAACTCTTCATTCCTTATGAGATATCTCTTCATCATATATTCCATTCATCATATATTCCATTCATTATCTGTAAGCAAATCCATAAAACATCCATTTTCAATTCTGGTGTCAGCAAAAGCCCATAAAGGATTGCTAGAACTTTGAAAAAAAAAGGTTTTATTTTTAAGCTTGATCAAATAAACTATATTCCTTCCTTTTACTTCTAATAGTTTTAATGTGTACTCCAATCAAATATTGTCGAGGGATTTGATTTCTCTTCAATTCTTCATCACATCAGTTTTCTAATAAATCTCCTTTATAGATCCAACAAGAAAATATTTTACAGATCATTTTCTTGGTTTATTATTTATATTTCCTTTTTGTTTTAAATACTTCAGCCAGGTTTTTTGTATATCCAATAAAGTGTCCTTTTGCAAATAATCCTTTTGGCCTGTCATTTGTAGTTCACTTTTGGTATTTTCTCTGTCTTGTCAAATAAAATCTGTTCCACATTTATTATTGCTTCATTAACATCTTTTAGACACAGTCTATCCATAGAAGCAGATATGATTACTGACAGCATCGCTATTGTACTTACTAACTTCAGGATCCATTCTTTAAAGATTTCCTTTAACGTTTCCAATGTTGTTTTTTTATCATTCTGTAAATCCAAATGCTTACAAATTATGTATTTTTTATTGTACTTAAAATCTTTAGTTCCCTCTAATGTCCAGTTTCTAAAATAACTTATCTTTTGTTATGATTTGTAATTACCAGGATAATCAAAATAAATCTGTTTCCCAGGAAAAGTTGTTTACTTAGTATCTTATAGCAAAGTCAGTATTCGAAATTTATCTGTATCCTTAATCCATTTATAACTTTGTTAAATCAAAATCTTATTTAGCTTTTTGCTGTTTATTTTAAATTCTTTAATTTCTTAACTTTTTAATTTTTGTTTCTTTTATTCAGAGTTGAAGATAATTTCACCCAATGATTTTTCACACTGGTTATTCCAAAGGTCTTTAATAGCTTTAAGATAGTTAGGTGATTTCCAAGAGATTAGAAAGTGAGACTTGCAAACTTAGTGTTCTTTAAAAGGTTTCATTGCAGTTACAAGCTAGACAGCAGATCCCTTCTTCTTTCAACATTCGTAGAAAACCACTATCCTGTAATCTTGTTTGGAGCATAGTAGATAATCTCCCATGCACTCCTTATATGAAGAAATTCAAACGGATTGGTCTACTCACTGGTTCCTTGACAGCTGCAGACCTCAGCTTCACTTTGCAAAGATGTCTTAAGTTCACCATACCTCCCCCAGAAGTCCCCCATAATGAGAACCCTGTGAGGTGGATTGGGCTGAGAGAATGACTGGCCCAAAGCGAGCTGGCTTTCATGCCTAAGGCAGGCCTAGAAACGTGCAATCTCTTGCTTTTTTAGACCAGCACATTATCCGCTATACCAAATAAGTCCACAGGTTTCTGCAACGGTAAATGAAATTGTTACAGCTTAATAAGGGTCATTTGTTACAGCTTAATAAGGGTCATTAAAGAGCCACAAAACAAAATAGCAGCATAGATTCTTCCTCAACACATATAAATATAGACTGACTTTAGGAGTGCAGGACCTATATTTTTTTTATTAGAATACTTTTTTATTGTACATGTTTTATGTCCAACAATATTGCCTAGAAAAACCAACATTTATAAAGACAACGTGGGAGAAACTCACTTAAGAGGATGCAGTATACCAATAGGAGTATTTGGTTTTCCAATTTCCTAAACATAATATTGGAACATTGACAATCTGTAATAGCGCAATTATGGACACAATATGCAACCACTGCTAAGTCTCTCATTCAATTATCTTAAACACAGATAGCACATATTTTAAGTATCACATAAATCACCAACATAAATACCTACGGCAAGTGAGAGACATTCCCCTTTATAAATTATACTCATCAGGAATGAAAGTTCTATTTATCTGAAATTACTAGAAAATACTTGACCAATGCATGTTTATGAATCTATGTGAGACGAAATTGAAATACTGAACTATCAAAAAAAAAAAAAAAAAAAGCGCATCTTAGATAGAAATTTATTATGTAAAATCAGTTGAAAGTCCTCTTGGGTCTAACTAAATATGTCAACTGAGTCATTAATAATAAAATGGTAGATTTGTCCACATCTAGCCACAGGGGTTGCAAGCCAGTGACTTCTGTGCCAGTCCAAGCCCGGATAAATAGAGAGGGTTGCGTCAGGAAGGGCATCCAGCGTAAAAACATGCTGAATTTAAACATGCGAATCATCAATGTTAATTTCATACTGAATCGGTCAAGGCCCGGGTTAACAATGACTGCCACCAGTGCTGTTGACCTACAGGGAACTGGCGAAAATTGGACTACTTGATGGTCGAAAAAGGAGAGGAGGTAGAAGGATTCGTAGACAGAGAGAGATGAGAAAAGGCAAGAGTATAGGTCTGAGAATAGGGACTCTTAACATTGGCACAATGACAGGGAAAGGTAGAGAGCTGGCAGACATGATGGAGAGAAAGAAGGTAGATATACTCTGTGTGCAGGAGACCAGGTGGAAGGGTAGAAAAGTGTGTAGTATTGGAGGGGGATACAAACTGTTTTATTATAGTGTGGATAGGAAGAGTAATGGGGTAGGAATGATCCTGAAGGAGGAGCACATGAGGAATGTTTTACAGGTGAAAAGAGTGTCAGACAGGGTGATCAGTTTGAAGTTGGAAATTGAAGGCATAATGTTGAATGTAGTCAGTGGTTATGCTCCACAAGTAGGGTGTGAGTTAGAAGAGAAGGAGAGATTCTGGAGTGAGTTTGATGAGGTGATGGAGAATATTCCCAGAGAGGTGATTGGGGCAGATTTCAATGGGCACATAGGTGAGGGGAACAAAGACAATGAGAAGGTGATGGACAGGTTTGATGTTAAAGAAAGAAACCTAGAAGGATAAATGGTGGTGGACTTTGCTAAGAGGATGGAAATAACTGTAGTTAACACCTATTTTCAGAAGAGGGAGAACATAGTGTGTGTAGGATGACTCTGACAGTCAGGACAAAGAGGAGAGGAAAGATAGAGAAGAAGACCAAGTGGTGGAAGTTGCAAAAGGAAGAATTTTGTGAGGAATTCAGACAGAAGTTGAGATAGGCTTTGGGAGGTTAGGAAGAACTCCCAGATGACTGGAAAACTACAGCAGAAGTGATCAGGGAGACAGGTAGGAAGGTGCTAGGTGTGTCATCTGGAAGGAGGGACAGCTCAGGTCGGCTGTTTTGGGAACAAGGTCAGAGAGGCCAGACTGAGATGGTTTGGACATGTGCAGAGGAGGGATAGTTGTTATATTGGTAGAAGGATGTTGGAGCTGGAGCTGGTAGGCAAATAGTCAAGAAGAGATATATGGATGTGCTAAATGAGGACATAAAGTTAATTAGGGCGAGAGTAGAGGATGCCGAGGATAGAGTTAGGTGGAAAAAGATGATTCGCTGTGATGACCCCTAACGGGAACAGCCAAAAGAAGATTTGTCCACGTTTGTCTAAAATGCACATGGTGTTATGCAAACATAGAACAGTTAGTTTAAGGTTCAATGTGTTGAAAACCTAGCCATCTGGATTAATTCAGGAAACCATGGCTTAGTATATGGCGTAAAAAAGGCAGTAAAATTTCTTCTAACTTAAGACTTTACATTTAAAAAAAAATACAAGGAAAATTCCTAAATTATCTAAACTTAACTACTTGCATCTTAATTTACATCTTAGTCACTTATGCCACAGCAGAGTTTATGTCACTGATCAACTGGAGAGAGGATGCTAATCTAACACTTGCTATAGAACAAAAACAATAACATGACTACTAACACACAGTTGCTGCTGATACACAAAGGAAAAGATAAACTAATACAGTATTAAAATCATATAACTAATTCTTCAGGTTTGAAAATTCTCTAATCCAATTTACAATTCGTTTCTATTCTACAAATTATGCATACACTGATAATGTACGTTAAGTAGTAACTGGCATGCACTAAGTTTTTTGCTTGTTTGAGGGAGATTATAGTACTGTACTTAAAAAAGTCGTATTTTGCAAAAGATTTAATATTTTTATCCATTGCATTGCATTTTATAACATCAAATTCATTTTTTTCTACTTTTCAATCTACTAAGTTAGTCACAAATGGAAAACATATATTACCTTTAACAGTCTCGCAAGAAAAATCACATTCTTCTACCCACCCTCATTCTTATCAGCATTCCTCCAAGAAAATTATTATTATAGGTTTAATGCAAAGAAAACACAACAACCCACCAGTGTGCATTGAACAGATGTGTATTTAATTCAATGAAGGGAAAATAAATTGCTCATGTACATTTTATCTAATTCCAATATTCAAGATAAGTAAACCTCTTTAAGAGCCAAATATAATTGTTTCTTACCATGACCCATATGTGAAAAGATATGCTCAAAGCAAGATATGCTGCTGACAGGATAATAGTTCCTTTAAATTTGTGAAACAGAAGATTAACCAGGCCAGCTTGAAAAACAAACGTATTGAAGAACATGAGAAAGATGATGATGACATTGAAGAGGATGGTAATATCTTGAATGCTGTAGGGAAAAATACTTTTTTTTAATGAAACAGATTGATATAGTCCCATACATCCTACAAAAATGGGTTTGCTTTTTACAAGGACAGAATACTGCAACAGCGCTTCTGAAATCTCTTTTGACTGTCTTTCCACTGGGATATTACTGTTTCATTAATAATAAGAAAAGGAGATCCCAAAGCTCTTGTTTAAAAAACTGCCATGGAAATAAGAGTCACACTGAGTCTCTGCTTACCATCAGTTCCATTTTTCTCTGCTACTCCCTAAGCATAGTGATCTGGATAATACATCATACATATAAGCAACATTTTAATGCATTGTTCAAACCAGCACAGGTTACTAATAATCTATACAATTCAATGTTAGATTCTAAAAATATTTTTCTTTTATTGTATTATTTCACATCAACCAACTATTTGTCTGGCTTTCTCTGTTTTCCTGAATTAAAGTAACCCAGAAAGAGCAGAAATTAAAAATGCAATTCTATGAATGTTTACCCCCAAGTACATTCTAATCTACCCAATAGACATTGTTCTTTGATAAGAGGTTTGGGGGAGGAACTCCGAGTTAGTCTTGATTTCTGGCAAATGGGCAACAGGACAAGTTGTTGCAGTTTTCTGTGCAATATTTTTAAAGTCGCTTTGCCTTCTTTCCAAGAATAGTAGAAAGTCACCAGCTCTGGATCACTGCTTGACTGCTTAAGGTAGGACTAGAACTCAATCACCTAGTTTCCAGCCTAGTGCCTTTAGTCACTATACCAAACTGGCTCTCAAGTGTTTTGTTTCCTAGTGTAAAATTGCAGACTTATGCATATGGGATCAAATGGCTTGTTTTATGGCTTTTTTAATGTATTGTATACCACCTAGAATCATATTTGTGAGATAGGCATCTCACAGAGACTCTTATAAAAATATCTACACTTCCCTTCATGGAACATTTCACTGATAACCTTTTTAAAAGGTACAGAACCTTCTTTCGCTGCTTTCACTTTGCTGCTGTTATTATGAAAAAGCCAAGTAACTCTGAAAAGAAGATGTACTAAGAAGTACACGCAAGTCTTTATTACTCACATGAAAAGCACAAGCTGGATGACAGGAGCCATGCGAAGCAATTCTGAGAAGGAGTTGACAAAGAGATCATAGGACAACAGGAGGAATTGCAAAGACAGCACCAGGCTGTAATTGCTAGTCTGGAGCATCTTTCTTCTCTAAGATTCTGGGATCTCAGCATCTGCATTCCAGGCAGCAGAACCAGCTTATATACAGAACCATATTCATGTTAAGAGGCAAGCTTCCCCTAGATAGATTTCCTGGAAAAGTAAAGGGAAACAAAAGTAACAATGAAAGATAGATGTAGACATCTTATTAATTGCACTATTAAAAACACTATTCCTTGAAAAAGGGCAAAAAAGGATCTCTTGCTAAATCAAAGAAAATCCTTCACCCCACCCTTTCTTTTTGTGCCTTCGAGTCAGTGTTGATTTCTGGTGAATGCCTGGACGAATTCCTTTGGGCAAAGTTTTTCCGAGGTTGGTCGCCCTTGCCTGCTTTTAAGCCAAGAGGGACTGACCTAAAGTAGCCCCACTAAGCAAGGACTAAAACTCATAGGTCTCCCAGTTTCTAGCCTGGTATCTTAATAGCTACCGCAAACTGGCTCTTTATTTCTGAATTTGTTTTTATTGCCAACAGAATGTTTATAAGGTAAGGATCAGAATACTGCATTACTTTTGAAACCGAAAATATGACCTATAGCCAATTTGTAATTCTAGACCTGGGACAGGAGGGAGGGGGCGGCAGAGCCTCAGAATAGAAGAAAAAACCCCTTCGGCGGAGAGACGCTGATCGCTGCAAAGCAGGGTTAGGAGGCATTCACCTGATGGTTCACCGGGGGGGCCGCCGCTGTGGGGAAGGCTCAGGAGGCTGTCAAGAAGACCGATTTCGTTGGGCCTTTTCCCGCCAAAATGGGGACAACAGCCATTTTAACTTGCCGTTCACCCATCTCTTGCTCACGCGCATGCAAATTATCAACGCAGGGAATGCTGGGAGCTTTGGTTTTCCACATATTTTGCCGGTTTTGGGGGCAAGAGACAGCCATAGGCTAGACTCTGATCCCTCCTTCCTCCATTATGTCCCTCAATGTCCTGGCTCCATTGGAGCTGAATGGCAGAAGGGACACCATCGTCAGGAAGTAGGTGCAGGAATCCCAGGTATAGAGCATAGAGCAAAACTTTAAGGTAATTCATTTTGGTCTCGTATGGAGAAGTCTGGTGGAGTATTTAGATTCTGAGAGAGAAAGCGGGCGTGTTGGTGGGTATCTACTGCCTGCGGAGGCCATGGTTGATCCGGTGAACTTGTTGGCTGATCACACTCTGGCAGATTCTGACCTACCGAGAGGGACTTGGGCAGTATGGGTGCTTAATCTGTTGCGCATAACCGTTTGGCAGTTGAACGCAGGGCGATTGCATTAGGAATGCCTCTAATCGGGTGCTGAGGACCATTTAAACAACCAAGAGACAGTCCACGAATCTTATTCATACCTGGAAGTCATCTTTGACTGGAACAGTAAGACATCCGTCTCCCCGCTGTAAAGCTCCCAGATTCCTCGCAGTCTGGCTTTGACAAGGGGCTGTCACCAAACACCTTTCGCAGGCAGGTGGCTGCATTGGCGTCGCTTTGTCTTATGACAAGCTTGACTCAATCGCCCCACACTTCCGTTTTGTGCGTTGTTTCCTTAAAGGGGCCATAAATCTACGTCCACCGGCAGTAAATCCCACGTGGGGTCTTCCCAAGGTCCTGAGCGCGCTTATTATGGAGCCGTCATGAGCTTGAGGTATTTGTCCTTGGGCGTATTTATTCCAGTTTGGTACGGTGGTTTTGAGGCGAGACCCAGCATTTGTCCCCGAAATCCTGGTTCAGAAGTTGATCTTACCGGATTTATTTTATAACAGCTGCCACTGGAACAGGGAGTGGTTTCAAGATTGACAGCCTGGATCTAGCTACAGGACAAAGACCTTCCTTGGATCTCTCTCAGCGCACTGAAGCGGAGCGTGACCAACGCTAAATGGTTAGGACTTACCTGTATTACGCCCCTTTCAACTGGAGGCACCGGTGTCTCTCAACAGGAGTCAAGTCGGGAATCGAACACAGCTCCGCGAAACCGGAGGAACAGCCGTCGCTGCGCCGGGACAGCCCCGACGAAGAGCAAACGGTGTGGAGCAGGACAGTTACTTTGAGCCGCTACAATCTGTCCCCATGGCAATAGCGCAGCGGCTCGGAGGCGGCGCCGGAGCCAGGGCCGGAAGTGCAGCCGGGGCCGCAGAAGATCATAGATGCCTTAGAGGACGAGGAGTAATTTCGGGTTGCTTTGGCGCTTCCTAGCCGCACCAACGTCTCGATCCTTAGGCAGCCTATAGGAGGATGGATACTGCGCACCCAGGCTCTTTCTCCACCCTTAAGCAGAACGATGGAATATATGGAATAAGGAATTTCATTTAGCATTCCCATTGAATGTCAGTTTGAGATTTTTTTTTTGTACTATCAACATTTTCTATGACATAGGATTTCTCCGTGAGGACGCTGAAAATAATATTTGGCCAATGCAAATGATTTTTTTTTTGTAATTTCAATACAGCAACAATTATGTAAGCCGTCCTCAGCAGGAAATTCGGGGGATGCACAAGTTTAATAATGCAGTGGTGTAAATGTAGCACTTCTAATATTAAATATTTTCCGACTAACAAATTTTATTAAAAGGCTTTTCTGAAGCGCAGCTCTCTTTGACGGATCATAACCCAAAAGAAACCAGCCACATATCTTATGTAATGTGGAAGCTCAGCTTCTGGACTTACCAACATAATGAATGAGGTAGCTAATAATTCGTGCTAGGGTTCTTAAATCTTCCAAGTAGTGTGTGACAAACATTTTCATCGATTTGTCATTGTATTAATATGTGATGCATGTCAGGCAATGAAGGAAGTGTGGATTTGTTCATGAAGGTTGCAGTTCATATCTATATATAAAAACAAAGTACTAAAGACAATTCATTCAATCCTTTATTGTCAATGCACAACATGTGTGCAGCGAAATTGCGTGAAAATAAACGAAGATGGGAGGGAAGGGTGGATAACTTTAAAATCTCCCAGAAAAAGATTCGCTCAACTGCAGGTGTGGATAACAAAACTACATTTCCCAGACATCCAGAGAAGTCGGAAAGCTTCATTGGGCGGGGTTTTCCACTCTTAAGAGCGAACAGAGGGGCTTCAGTTCTTCGACCGCAATGAGCGGCGAAGACCGTGTTGAAGGGGCTGTCGAGGATTGGAACTACTGTTCCCGACTCTCTCTGCGACTTAGGCGGAAGCGAGGTATGAGAGTGCTGTGCATTTTCGTTGTAATGGTCTGAGGAAGGGAGTATATACTCTGTAACGTCGGCAATTTTACCTGTTCATTCTTGTAAAGGAGCATAACATGTTCTCCTACTGATATTTTGCTCAAGAAGCTTTTGCTGCTGTTTTTTTTTTCTTTTTTTGCCAATACCGGTCGTCTTGTGGTTTGATTGGGGAATCAACAAAGTTCCTTTATTTTCCCCAGGAGAATGCGGCACACTTGCTAGTTTTTGGATTTGCTATTGCACGCTATACTTAGAAACCATTAATACAATTGGTAATCTGTATATTTTTGTGTGGGTAATTATTCTGTCTTTTACCGATAGTTAATGTACTTTAGGTCAGTTAATCTCAAAAATGGCTATGCATTTTTCTCAAAATGTAGCATGCCGACAGTAAAATTGGCATTTGTCCTTCGAACAATATAGAGCGGGAACACTCTAAAATTTGTAGCCCTTTAATAAAGCCCAACTTTGAAATCATAGCCTTTAGTGTTACGTGTGTTGTAGTTTCGCAGAGTGCTTTGTGATCGCGAAATCCTTGATCAAAGAGAGGGGAATCACTGGGGCTGGGTCTTGCACTTTAGTAGGAAGGGGGCATCGGCTTAAGGTGTCTGCATGTCCCAGGTGTTATCCAGGTCGATGGATGAGCTCATAATTATATGCCAATAAGAATACAGTCCATCTCGTAAATCTTGATGACAGGATTTGTGGAGTTGGCTGGTTGCAGGCTGATATTCCTAGGAGGGGCTTGTGATCCGTGACCATTGTGACTTGCCTGCCATAAATGTGTTCATGGAAACGTTTTACTCCCAGGACTATAGTCAAACCTTCCTTGTTAATTTGACTATAGTTCCTTTCTGCAGGGGAAAGGGTTCCTTGGAACCTCCCTGCCATTTGGCAGCTGATGACATAGCTCCTGTTCCAAATGGTGAGGCATCACAGGCTAGCACTAGGGATAGCTGCGGGATATATTGTGTCAGAACCTTATTGGATGTCAAAAGCTGTTTGACTGGAAAGCTGCAGCTTCCCGCTTGCCCCATATCCGAGGTTTTTTTTTTTCCTAACAATCTATGCAAGGGCTAATCTACGGTTGGTTTATGGGGCAAGAACATACTGTAAAAATTTAAAATTCCCAAGAATGATTGTAACTCTGCTTGATTTGTCTGTGTGGGTGCTTCCCTAATGGCTTGAGCAGCCCCGCCCCCTTGGCAACAGACAGAGCAAACTGCAGCCGGTGACATTTGAATGCCCTGTGATGTGTAACTATAGTTTGTGCTTCAGCAGACTCTTCACAAACTGGAAGTTGTTGGTAGGCTTGTGCTAAGTCCAACTTCATGAATATTTTCCCTTTTCCTAATTGATGGACTAGGTGTTGCACAATTGGAATGGGGTAGGTGCTTTGCTGCATTGCCTTATTTATAGTGTACTTATAATTGGCACAAATGTGGACCAAGCCATCCACTCTTAATGGGGTTACTATTGGTGTCTCCCATTTGGCATGAACTACCAGTTCTAGGATGCCTTATGCCAATAATTTTTCTAGTTGTTGGTCTATCTTATCTTTAAGTGCAAATGGTACTCTGCACGTTTTTAATCTTATTGGGGCTATTTGGGGGTCTAAGCTGAATGCTATTGGGGTTCCCCATTACTTGCCTAGCCCCTCCATGAACAGCTCTGCAAACTTAGCCACCAGCTGGTTGAATCCATCCGTCGTCGTGTAGACGCTGCTGACATGGAGACCCAAGGTTCGGAGCCATTCCAGACCCAGTAGACTTGGTAACTTGCTGTCTACCACAGTCAGATCTAGGACCCTCTGAATCTTTTGAATTGGACTTGCATGCTCTTCCTGCCCATCACAGGGATGCGGTTTCCTTGGTAATCAGTAATCACGGTCATCTGAGTTTGGAGCTGTTGGGGTTTTAGATTAGGGATGATTTTTTTAAGTGTCACCCAGGATACTATTGTGAGGGCTAACCTGGAATTTACTTCCATCTGACAGGGCTGACTGACTGTTTTTACAGCCACTCTAATCTTTTTGATCCCCTCATTTTTGGTCAGACAAGTGTTTGTATGATTAGTTTTCTCTTTTGGTTTGCCTTCTGGTCTCCGAGGTGTTCAGTCACCGGTATTCTTCAGTTCTGGCCCCTGGGTCTGTGCCCTCCGTTGGAAATTGCTTGGTTGGCTCACACGACAGACCCAGGCAAGGTGCCCCTTTCGCTCACAGTGGTGACAGATTGTTTCCATGAAATGACATGATGCCTGAGGGTGATTGCTCCCACATCCTGCACAGATGTGGGCTTCATTTTGACTGTGGGTTTTGCGGTATTCTAAATGGCAGACTTCATCCTCTCTGCTCTCATCACCCTTCTCTTCTGTTTCTGCGTGGTGCATGGCACCTATCATTTGGCGGGCTCTCGCTGTGAGGCACCAGCGCAGCTTGCCTCAACAACAACACCAATTGCTGGGAGCTTTCTGCAGCTCTAACTGTCCACAGCCACCTTCCAGGTTAGATTGGGCTTAATCTCTGCTGTAACTGTAGGTCCCTCACTCCACAGACCAGCCGGTTTACGAGAGACGGTCCTCCAGGTCTCAGAATTTGCAGTCTTGAGCTGCCTCACGAAGCTGAGCCACATACTTATTAATCGCCTCGCCTTCCCTCTGCATTCTCTGATTAAATTTGTGCCTCAGCACTGTTCGTGAGGGGGCTGGCAAGTAATGGGACTTCAGCATGTCCTGCAGTTGTGGCCATGGGAGTGTGTCAACAGCCGTTGGAGCAGAGAATGCCTTGGCCAAATGAAGTACCTATTCTGTCATCACAATAATTCAAAAGCATTGCCCGGGTCCGTTCGTCACTCAATTCTTGCAAATCATTAGCAACCAAGAAACATTGGAACCTGACCATTTACGATTCCCAATCCTCCCTTGAGGGATCGAATGATGAAGGGGGCACATGAGAATTCATTCCTGCTCATGACTCGAATTCTTCAAAACACTCTCTTAAATACCCCAGCCAGTTGTTGAGCACTTGATGTCCCCTAGAATCCCATCCTTGTTGCCAGTATTAAATGGGATGAGTCATGAGGTAACGACGTAGCTCAGAACAGTGCTTTATTTTAAACTGCAGCTAGAATAGACAAGGAACAACCGGCAACCGTTTGACAGCTGTCAAATGTCTTGACCAATCAGGAGCCTCAGCTTTTCCGCCTTTTTGCAGGCACTCTCCACTCCTGAACTATGTCCAATATACAACATGTATTGCTATTAGTCAAATAATTTTTAAAAAGGAAATAATGATATCTAAACTATTCATTTCTGTTAATTTTGTTGTTAAAAAGCAGCAATTTCTTTTGACATGGACAGATTATGATAAACACTTGAATAGTCCATTTTTAGCTTTTTGTCTTTCCATATCTAACTTCCAACTATAGTGGTTTTGTGAGTTTGTATACTTCAGTGGATACATAATTTTAAAAAACATTAGTTTTATAGTCTCAGCTGCATATTCCTACGTGATTCTGGGAAGAGAGCAGAAGTTACTACATTCAGAATTGGATTTTATCTGACTTACTCAAGCTGGTAACCCATATGCTACTATCTATGTGCTTTTTTTCTTTATTTCACCACAGTATTTAAGTGGCATAATAGCCTAAAATATATTTCTGGTAGACACTTGCAACAGATGTGCCATATTTTCCTTTTTCCTAGAAGCCAAAATGGTTCAATATTCTTTTGTAGAATATCTGAAAGCAATGTTTATGTATAGGCCAGAATAGTATGCCTATACCATATTTGGCCCAAATGGGCACTTATTAAATAGTACTATGGATGTTGAAGTAGAAGAGCAATATGAAGTGTCTAAAGTACCCAAATGATGGAAATAAAAATGGCTGACAATAAACTACTGTCAGAACAAAACAACCACAAAGCTCTTTTCATTCTCTAAATTTTAGCACCCAATTTCTACCCTTCAAAGAAATTCCTATATACATAGATCAGCTACAAAAAACTCGCATAACAGAAATGTATTTGGATCCAAGTGACAGTAATCTGTCACAATTTATCGAGAAAAAAATAGATGATTTATTACAGTTGACACTTTCTGAGGTATTGAAGCTTCTATTTATCATCTAAATCTTTAATCTTGTCATGTATAATGTCTCCCTGGTATCCAAATATGAAATGTGATGGAAAGACTAATGGAATCCATATAAACTGCTGATGACACAGACCCTTTGTGCTCAACCCTGGGAGCACAAATTATGCTGCAAGACATAATCTCCAGCATATCAAGAGTGACTTCATAGTTTGGAGTGAATGATAAAAGATCTTGGGTTGAAGATGATAGTATCATAAAAAAACTTCTTTTTGAAGGAAAAAGTCCAGGAAAAGAAAAAAAGGAACTCTTGCTCACAACATTGGTGCAAATAATATATCATAGGTCTGAAGTGAATAAACTGTTGTGTTGAGATAGAATTCATCTCCTTAAAGTGAGAAAGTACATTTTTGGATGATGGAGAGCTAGTCTGGCTAGGAGGCTATTAAACTAGAATGAGTGGAAATTGTAAGACCATTGATGAGTAAACAATTGCCAAGGAAATGGAGTGAATATAGTACCAAAGTGAAAATAATGTGGCAATTGCCAGTTTTACAAACCAAAGTAGACATAAAGGAAAAGGAAACACAGGGAAGCTATCCCATTATCTGAAATGTCCCTATACCAGGTCTGCAGAACCCTTGGAAGTAAAAAGTGGCAGATTAATACTTTTAAAGTAATTGCAGGCCAGAAAGGAACAGCTGGCAGCACAGTGGCAGTGATGAAACTAGCAACTGTCTGTAAGGCCTGGAGATACTTTGCAGTGTGCCTTTTGGGGGTGGAAGTGATTGCAAAAACCTTGATGGAAACTTTGTTTGGCAGCAGTGGATTGGCTGTTTTTCCACAAACGCTGGCACAAAGCAGCTTGATGGTCTGCAAATTGTGCAGGCTTGCTCCACGCTAATGATAAAGTATGGGGAAACACAGATGATCTGGATCATGAGACAGAAAGGAAAGTATGAGATAATAGGGATTACAGAAATAGTGGAATGAATCCCGTCAGTGGAACATTGATCTTGATAAGTATACTTTTTTTTTAGAGGAACAGGCAGTACAAGAATGGACATGGTACAGCATTATATAGTTAAGAATTAACTAGTTGTAAATTAACTTTACATAGATCAATTGGATTGATAATAGCCTGAGCAGGACAGTATCTGATAAGCTAACAGAAAGGATAGCTTACATGTTGGCTCCAAACAAATAAGAAGTGATAGAGTCTTGCCTGTGAAATCAGATTAACTCTGAACCTGCTGGTCTTCTGTAAGGCCTTAAAGACATGTTTGGGACACTGAGCTTGGGGTTCTGGATGTATGGCAAAGCTTGTGCAATGATTGTTATGATTTGCCTGCTGGTTATTTTTATTTTTAACCATGGCTATCAATTATGTATAACAGGCATGTGAAACTGATGGCATGTGGGCTGGATGCACACATGCAGGCTGCAAAGGAAAAAAGTCATGATACATCACAAGATGTCATATGACACGATCAAGTTTGACACCCATGATGAAGAGCAATAGCAATTAAACTTATACACCGCTTTACAGTGCTATAGAATAGAATAGAATAGAATAGAATTCTTTATTGGCCAAGTGTGATTGGACACACAAGGAATTTGTCTTCACTGCATATGCTCTCAGTGTACAATAAAGGAAATGGTACATTCATCAGGATGTACCTTTACAGCCCTCTCTAAGCATTTTACAGAGTCAGCCTATTGCCTCCAACAATCTGTGTCTTCATTTTACCAACCTTGGAAGGATGGAAGGCTGAGTCAATCTTGAGCCGGTCAGAATCAAACTCCTGGAGTGAGCAATAAGTTAGCCCTGCAGTACTGCCTCCTAACCACTGTGCCACCACCATGTGTTAGCCTTGTTAAGATGGGTGGCCATATAAACCGAAATAAAGATTTATTGGTTGCTGGCAAATAACCAAAACCTTAGAAAACCATGAAAGGGTTTCAGGGAGGGAGGTTTCAACTCCCCAAATATCTATTGAAAGACTGTCAAATGAAGAGAAGATAGAAGGAATATATAAAAAAAGTGTTTTTAAGTATTGTCAGTCCTACAAAGTAGACCAGACTGAGAAACTGATGCCATATACCGTAAGTCGTCACTACTTTTATTGTAGCAGTTATAGTAACAGAATCTTGCAAGTCTAAATGTACCTCTTCGTCACTTTATCTCTGAATGAACTAGAGAGGGTCCTGTCTGAGGTATTTATTCAGATTATTTTCTTGGTCCAGACTTAAGCCCCTCTTATTTGACCACTGATTTGGTAACCACTCTTCTTTCTCTTTTTCAAGACCATTTTCTATGCCACCCACAGGTATATAAAAAGATTTTATTCAGAAAATGGTTGACAAGTCTTCTATTGCCCAGAAACTAGAGCCAGAAGTAATTAATTGAGTTGCAGTTACTTAGATTTTGTTTAAAAAAAATCCAGGAAAAAACTCTTGACAGTAAATCTATACAGCATTGTAGCATAAGATAGTTTCAGATTCTCAGCTCTGGGGTTTTGTCCCCCCCTGCCCCCTCCCCCCCCCCCCCAAAAAAAAAAAGCTGAACAGTCACCTCTCACATTTGGTTTGTGCTTTGGCTTTTTGCAGAGGGCTGGACTATAGGATTATTGGGGTTCCTTTCAATTCAATTAATCTAAAATTCTTTCAGGAGAAGAGAGGCACTAAACATAAACTAGAATGGGTGTAGGAGCCGAGCCAGATTAATTTGCCTGCAATAGAATTTTGCTTCCTAAATTCATTGTTATACAATGCACACATAGCTTTTATTCTGATTAAGGTTTTCAAAATGTTACACTCCTTGATTTTGATGCAGATGCTAGCATATTTGGTTGGGTGTATGCATATACACCACAATACAACTCAATTTTTAGAAAAAGTATTGAAAAGTTGCCTGGCAATTTGGAGAAAGTACTACGTTTAAAGAAAATATTCAAAAAGAGCAAGTACCTCCATTTCCTTTCTCCATCTATTAAGGTACTTGTGTGTTGTGAAGAGTGAAGTTTCGGTCATCATCATGAACTATTAATGGACATTTTCTGCTATTTATTCAGCCTCAACTTCTGCTTGAAAAGCAGAAGTGATATCATGAGTGTTGCCTTTTTCAAGAAGCAGTGGTTGCAGGTGCAATATCTATAGAGGACTTTCCCCCCCTCTTTGTACAATAAATTCATCAGTTCCCCTCGAAACTATGCTTAATGATATGAGTGCATAGCATTTCTGACCTTAAAAAAAAAACAGACAATAATCCTATCAATTAAACTGATGGTAATGATTGAGCTTTGTATATATTGCCACCCAGGTAGAAAATGATCTGCTTGAATCAGCCCAGAGATACTGTAGAGCCTTTGTCTTCTGAACAATGAGTTTTAAAGGGGAAATACATTAAAATATTTTCTCTAGCCCTTTCTCTCTAGCTCCTCCTCTCTGGGTGATAATGATGAAAATAGTAAAATTGAAGTGCGTATGCCGTACAGCGGAACGCAATGCCATTTGGAGTTGAGTGAAGGCAATATTGGCTAAGAAGACTAGAAAGCTGACAGGGGAGATTTGGAATTTAATTTCTTATCAATAACCTGAACCGTTCGTTTAGTTTCTTGTATCTTGCTTTATTTTCTCAGGTGTACTTCCAAATAGCGTTGAGATGCCTACAATTCCATTTCTACCCTATTCAATCCTTGTGGGAAATCTGGGCATCTTGTGTTTGGGGCTTACAGGATATTGGAGTCAGCAGTGGCTTGGTGGCTTTGCCTGGGATGGCTCTCATAAGATGTTTAATTGGCACCCAGTTCTCATGGTGACAGGCATGGTGGTCTTATATGGTACAGGTAAGTGAAAAAAAAACCCCAGTTTCTTTGTCCTTTTTCTCTCCTTTTGGTGATGCTCACCTTTAAAGCGCTCCATGGCTTGGGACCCGGGTACTTACGGGACCGCCTGCTGCCACCGTCAGCCTCCAGCCGACCTGTGCGTTCCCACAGGGCGGGCCTCCTCGGGGTTCCATTGTCGGGACGGTGTCGTCTGACAGCCCCGAGGGTGCGAGCCTTCTCTGTTGCTGCACCCTCCCTCTGGAACGAATTGCCCCTGGAGATTCGGACCATTGCAGACCTGCAGACCTTCCGGCATGCACTAAAAACCCATCTATTCCAGCAAGCTGGTCTGGTCTAACACCTAAGGGTTTTAAAATTGTCTAAATTCTTTAAATTTTAAATTTTTTAACTTTCGAATCTGGTTATTTTTAATCTTTATTTTGGCCAACTATTTAATCTATTTTAACTGTATCTTAACTTTTGTCTATTTTGTTTTTAGAAGGCTGTACACCGCCCCGAGTCCTTCAGGAGAGGGGCGGTATAGAAATCTTGTTATTAAATTAAATTAAATAGTGCCAGAGCGCTTCATCTGACTGATGCTTTCCCCTTTTTTTCCCTTGCAGCAGCACTGGTGTATCGCTTGCCCTTTTCCCAGATGGGCTCCAAGCTCCCTTGGAAAGTGCTGCATGCAACACTTGCTTTGGTAGCATTTATCTCTGCCATTCTGGGACTGGAAGCTGTCTTCAAGTTTCACAATGTGCAGAAGATCCCCAACATGTATTCTTTACACAGCTGGCTCGGGCTCTTTGCTGTGCTACTTTTTTCGTGCCAGGTAGGTAAGAGTATTTCTGTCCAAAGTATATATCCCACTAGTTTCCCGGTGAAGAGATAAAGGCTGGAAACAAAACAAGATCAGCAATATTTACAGTAACTCCCAACCTTTTATTTTTATTATAACCTGGCTCCAATAGCTGATTTTCAGAAAGAATTAAAAAGTTATGCCTGAAACTCTGGAGACTCATTGCTAGTCAATGTAGACAGTAGTGGGTGAGAAAAATCAACGCTCTGGTTTAGTATAAGACAGCTAGGACTCTGAGAGATAGCCAATTAGGTGGAGATGTAAATAGTTTATCTTTTAATATGTAATCAAATACTGCTAAGCTTTTTCTGAAGAAAGATTTGATGGTACTTTTACATATCTTGTGTGTCGTCTTCTTCTTGTCACCAGAAATTAATTCTATAAACTGAGAGGCTACTTTTCTCCTATTGGGCAAGTGGCCATTTCTTTTGAGATTAAACCAAAGAATTATGCATTACTTAAAGAAACATGCAACATGTTTCCCACCGAATACATTGTATTGTGAGAGATGGAATCACATACAATCATCATATTTTCACAAATGTTGTGTCCAGAAGTGCTTGAAGATCTAAAATTATTTTTTTAAAAATTAAAGAGATGGCAGGAAAAAACTTCCATTGGCCACCTTATCACACTGGCATTGCTAATCATGTACTAGTAAATTTGTATAGGATCAGGTACAATTCAGGTACTGTAACGCAAGACTTTTAATTCACGTCTCTCCTTTCCAGTGGTTACTGGGGTTTGCTTCTTTTTTGTTGCCGTGGACGCCCATCTGGTTCCGAGCCCTCTACAAACCTGTCCATATTTTCTTTGGTTCTGCCATCCTCAGTTTGACTATTGCATCCTGCATCTCAGGGATTAATGAAAAGTTATTCATGAGATCGTGAGTAATGGAATTTGGTTATGGGTTGATCAGGACATAGTGAAATGGGTATTTTTGTTTTGTCTTCTGATTCTGAGTTAACAGGTAATCTTTATAAAAAGTTCATGATTTGGCTTATAAGTTTCAATCTAGAAAAAAGGAAGGAAAACTCAAGTGGATCTGGACTGAAGATTTTGACAGTAAAAATATACTTCTAAATATAAAAGGTGGGGGGTGTTCCTAAAGATTTATCAGGCACCCAGAATCCAGCTACAGGGATGCCCTTAGGAATGAATTCCCTGTGGCAAGTATTTTTCTTGAAATGTCTACATCAGTTTCATCCAATTTTGCGCCTTCCATATTTAGAAATTGCAGAAAGGGAGGTTTAACACCTCTTGGTGACCCAGGGATCCAGAAAGCTGGTATAGAAATATTTCCAGCCTTTGTATATTTAATTTTTCAACATAGCAAGTAAAGATATGGAACTCATGTATGGAGATCTGTTGGAAATGAATTCAATAAGCATGCCTAGATTTTGTATTATGATGTCAATAGTAAATATTTGGAAGCCTGCAAGAGCAAAAAAGCTGGTAGGTAAAGCCCCAGATGATTACAGAACCCATGGCCTAAAAAGTTCATTAATGCATTCCAAGCATTCCCTTCTTTTGGGGTTTTTGCAGAAATATGTGAATTGAACTAGTTTTCATCAAACACTTTGTTTGACTATCTTCTTAGAAAAAATGCAACACTACCGTATTCCAAGCTTCCTGCAGAGGCTTGGTTTGCCAACATTCTGGGAATGCTGATTTTGGTGTTTGGAGTGTTAGTGTTGTTGGGTCTTGCCATACCAGGATGGAAACGTCAGGATGTGAATTCACAAGACATTAGACAGGTGAGGAATTATGCTATGATGAATTATAGAAAATGAATTTGGTTCTTTAATGTGCTTTGAAAAGTATTTTTCAATGCTACCTACACAGAACACACACACACACACCTTATATCAAAACTCAGATGCTACCAAATTTCAAAGAGCTGGGGCAGGCACAGAGAAGTCTTGACTCCAGGTCACCCATGTGACAAAGGTAGGCAAATCATCTCAGGCAATTTCAGTTGAATGGGGCTGTTGTTGGAAATCAAATAGAAAGAGGTCCTTTCTCAATCTGCTTCAGCCTCTAAGCCAGGGGTTTCCAACCTTGGCAACTTTAAGACTTGTGGACTTCAACTCCCAGAATTCCTCAGCCAGGATCTGAAAGTTGCCAAGGTTGGAGGTCCCTGCTCTAAACCACACTGGCCCTTAAAATTAATACTCGTTACTTTTTATTTATTTATTTAGGAAATGTATATTGCCACCTACTAGCACATGGCGACTCAAAGGTGGCTTATAAATATAAATATAAAAACCTCATATATATAAAAATAAAACAAACACAAGAGAATAATCAAATAATAAATTAATAAAATAATATAATAACACCCCCCAGCCCTTGGCAACAACACATTATGAGCCATTTAATGGGCTTTATCCCGCTCTGGGTTCCCTAAGCCTGCTGGCAGAACCAGGTCTTCAGCACCTTCCAGAAGAGTGTTGGGGGGGGCATTCTAATTTCTGGGGGAATGATGTTCCAGAGAGAGGGAGCCATCACAGAGAAGGCCCTTCTTCTGGGTCCCACAAGGTGTATCTCCCTAGGGGATGGGACCCACAGCATTCCTTGCTCTGATGGGTTGGATAGATGTGACCGGCAAGAGTCGGTCCCTCAGTTAACCTGGTCCCAAGCCACAAAGGGCTTTAAAGGTGACAACCAGCACCTTGAATTGCACCTGGAAGCAAATCAGCAACCAATTCAGCTCCTGCAGGAGAAGTGATACATGTGCACACCGAGGTCTGCACAAACCCATGCGGGCCACTGCATTTTGCACCAACTGGAGCTTCTGGATACTCTTCAAGGGCATTCCTCCTTCCCCAGGAGGACGAGGCTCACCTTAAAGAGCAGAGCTGGTGGCAGACTCAGATGAGGAGGAGGTTGGGGAGGAACTTGGGCTAGTCCTGGAATCTGGGAAAGACTCTGATGGATGTTCTGCGTCGGAAGCAGAGATGGAGCCAGGGCCATCCAACATTTCCCAGCTGTCTTCGGAGTCGGAGATAAGTGGGGAGGATGAACAGCTGGGGCCTGTTCCAGATGCACACATGCACAGGGCTGTTAGGAGAAGGGGACAGCTGAAGACAAGGAGCTGACTCAGGAGGAAGGGCACATGTGGATGCTGAATGGGCACTCCCTGGCTGGGCGATAAATAGGGGATAAATAGGAGGAAATCGGAGGAGTGGTTGCAGGAGACAACTGTTTGGATTTATTTCCGAAGATTTGTTTATCATGGTTCCTGCTTCAGAGACTCTTGCCAGTACTTAATTTACAGCTTTGCGACTGGCAAGTATCCAAATGAACTGATAAAATCAGTTACTGGCACTGCAATTATTCCTTTGAGGGATTATTGCCTGGACTTTTCAGTGTGTGAATGCCAGTAATTCACAGGAGCTAAATAAAGAGGGGTTTTTCAAATTTGAAGTATTTACACTTCAAACCAGATCGGGTGTATGATTACTATTCCTAGTCAGCCCTAGTCCTGGGACAGGTCCATGGAAGTCCCGGTTTGGGCTATCTTTGATCCCACTCCCAGGAATGGCAGGTTGAAGTCCCCCAGAACTATAAGCCTGGAGAACTCCACTGCCAGCCCTGTGGCGAGGTCCAGGAACCTAGGTAGGGAAGTTGCCATGCAGCAGGGAGGCTGGTACATCAGCAGCAATCCCATCTGATCCCTTGAGCCAAACCTAAGAAAAAGGGTCTCACAGCTGACCACTTATAGGGTAGTGCCCCTGGAGGATGCTAGGGATTTTCTAATAACAGCCACACCCCCTCCCTGGCACTGAGGTTTAGACTGGTGCCATGCTCGATAACCCACTGGGTGCATTTCTAAGAGGGGAACACCTCCTTCTGGGCCCAGCCAGGTCTTGGTTATACAAGCCAGATCAGCCTTCTCTTCAAGGATCAAATTAGCAATAAGGCTGATCTGACATTTAAAATCAGCAGCCTAAGACCAGGGCCATCACAGATCTGCTGACCAGGTAAATGAGGTGGAGTGCAAGGGGGTAGAACATGAGACTGGTACTAAACACTGAAGTCATATTTCCCATACCTGCCCCCCCCCTTGTCTCCAGTATCTCCCGTAACCCAACACCAGTGAAATAGACCGCCCTCCTCTGCCTTCCCTGAAAACCATTCCCTCCCCCATCACTAACACTCTTCCTTAAAAAGGGGGAAACCTCCTCCAACTGACCAACTGTCAGGGGCAAGGTAAGCCTTAAAGTTACTATAGCACTTGCTCTTAACACCCTCAAACTCACACCACCCCTTCCTCACTGCCGGAGAGGGGTCACATCCAGCAGCCCCTTATCTCCCAACACACTCACATACCACTCAATGCACAAACAGCATCCTGCCCAGTCGCTCTCACCCACCAAGCAGGGAGCCACTCCCTGCCCCCCGCAGCTCTCACCCAGGGGTGATGGACCAACACACTCACCTCTCACCCAGCTTTCTCTTCCAGTCCCAGAATTCCCCGAACAGCTTTCCCAGGCCCAATTACAGAACATTCAGAAGATTGCAAAAAGTACAATTGGAGCAGTAGCCAGAAGGCCTGCTATGCTGCAGTAGATACTGTAGCAGCTGTGGAGTCCTATGATGTCTCCTGAAGTTCACGCAGTTCCAAGCTCCCACTTGCCTATTAAACCTCAAAAAATCCCAACGGCACCCTGTCACACTTCGCAGCATTAGTGACCACACAAGTAGGACCAGCTGCCAACAAAGGCCAGGGAAGCTTGGTTCTTCTGTCAGCTCTGCCTCCATCATAAGATCCGTGGCATCTTTAGAGCTACAGCTGCTGGCTTTCAGACCAGGGTTTAGCTCTAGCTGATTACTTGCACATAGAAGATAGTTCAAAGAGATCCAGGGGAATCTAGGGGAAGTCCAGGAGAGTCCAGGGGGAGCCCAGGGAAGCCACACAGGCATAAATCATCTGCCTCATCTCCTCCGTCTCACCTTCCAGCTGCCCCTTTCCGATCTCTCCACTCTTCAAGCTCTCAGCATTTCTTCTTCTCAACCTCTCTGTTTCTCCAACAAATCTCCAGCCTCTCAGTAAGCTTATCATGCCTGTCTCCTTGGTGTCTTTCTCTAAACACTCCTCCACTTCCACATACCAATCTCTACATATCAAATTTTCCACAACCCTCTCTCTCTGCGCAACACTTCAGAGCACCATCTACAAACACATATAGCCGCTGTCGCCAACTTAAAAAAAAACAAACAAAAAAACCTCAATTTCACCCAAAAAGTAATACAAAGCAGAATTAGGCAGGAACTGAAAACTCTTCTGGAGAAAATTCCATAAACAAGATATAAACCTGATGAAGTGAGAATTAAATATTTAATTGATCAATTCCTATCCTATGGATCACCGACTTGTAAATGCTGCTCAGGTAAAAATTAGTTCCTGCATTTTAAATATTATAAAGATAACTCTGTAATTTTAATTTTATTCTGCTAATATATAAACAAAAATGCTAAAATTATATATATTAATCTCTTTCTCTTGCCATACACATTTGCCACCATTCTAGCTAATTAGATGTTATTGAGTCTAAATCTAAAGCATTTAATTCTCAAACCTGAAATATTTAGTCCCAAAACCTGAATTTTAAAATAATCATTAAACTGCTGGAACAAAATATTTGCAATGTATATAGCTTTCAGGCAAAAATTCAATTTAAATGGAGTGGGCCAATTAAATAGATTGTCATCTTGAAAATTGAAAGGTGAATTAATATATGGCAAACAGCAACATTTAACTGTTCAAATAAGGAATTTGTGACTCTAGATCAGTGGTGTCAAACTCAAGGCCCATTTTGGCTGCTAAAGTGCTGCAGGAGGCGTCCATCCCTTCTCAACCCGCCCATCCTGCTCTCCACAGCCACTCCCCCCATTTGCTGGCCTGCAGAGAACTACAATGCTGACCCAGCCCTCGAATAAATCCAGTTTGACACCCCTGCTCTAGATAGCAAGTAAAGAACAATTCCTACCATTATTTTCCACCATACATACTGGTTGAAGTTTCAGAAATTGTAGTCTTAACAATACCACTTAACAACCACTCATAGTTGAAGCCACTCATTTCTTGATACATAGGCACAACTTTATCTGAGACAGGGCACAGGAACTTACATTATTATACAGGCTGGGTCTCTATTTTTCTGTAAAATGAGACAACTGTCAATAGATTTCATGGAATGCACTCTCAGAATTTAACACGTGAATACTAATCTTAAAGATAACTTAAACTACCACATCCCCTTTCATTGTAGGAAAATCATGTTTTATTGAATCCAACTTCTGATTTGCTTCCTATACAGCCTCTGTTACCAGAAGCCAGATGAATTAAAGAGCAGCTGCGTGATGCTACCAGTAAAGGTTTCTTCATTGAAATGTGTAGCCTTGATTGCTGCTGTTGTCATGAGTACAGCAGCTCATACCATGAACTGATTTAGTAAGAGAAGATTTTTCTGGAGACATATATCCAAATTTATTCCCCCAAGTCTGATTTTTAAACTTGGAATGTTTGTACTATCAAGGAATGCTGGACATTCAATCACACTGGAACAAATCTGTTTGCTAAAATGCCATACAGTTCACTGATTTTTGTGCTTTTCATTAGCCAATTAAAATCCTAAATAGTCAATTAAAGAAAAGCTGCCTTTTTTTTTGATACATGAATGAAAGGATGTGCTACAATAGATATTTTGTATGCTGCATTGTTTTTTAATTGAATATGATCAAATTTTCTATGGTTTTTTCATATGACTGTTCTGATTCCACATATCAGAGGGTAGTTTGTTAGCCTTTGGTTTAACATATTAGGTGAAGCCAGCTAGAATAGAGGGCCTTCTCCTGACTGAAAGAAAAAAAAAATTCATTTTGTGCAGTAATGCATCAGGCAGCCAAATCTTTTGCCATTTACCTACAGTTGTTTATATAACACATCAAGCCATAACAATGTTGGTTTACTGAATAAATGACTGGATTCATATGATTGGACAAACAAGTAAACCAAATGTGGCACAGTGCAATAATTCTTAAATATTTTGGTCTCGGGACCACTTTATTTTGTTAAAAATGATTGAAGACACCAAAGAACTTTGGTTTATATGGATTATATCTATCAATGTTTACTGTGTTAGAAATTAAAATTGAGAAATTTAAAGATATTTGACTGTGGATCCCTGACAATACTTGGAAAACTGTTGGTGTAATGTATTATGGAGATGCAACTACCTTGTTACCTTTTATGGTTTCTATTTAATTGGAATGATAGGATATCAATGCAGATTTTTTTCCCCAAACACTTTTTTTCATCTGATTACTGTAAACATTTCTGATCTAAAGAAAACATTGAGATTTCATATGCTGTAATTAGTTATTCACACATGCTAATTAAATAAGCATTTTTGTTTAAAAAAAAGTATTTATTTTTCCAAATGGTCAAAAACCTGAACTACATATTTCCCACTCAGTGTTTTCTGTATCTATTTGTGTCAATGGAACATAATCTTACTTTTGTGTTAACTGTAGTGTGGCTACTGAAATTCACAGTTGATGACAAAACAATTGTTAATTAGGCTGCTTTAAAATGCCTCATGTTTGCAACAAATTTATTTTCAGAATAGACTGTGCTTGTGAGGGTAAAGAGCAGGCTATTCATATATTACAATAATGTCTCAAGCATATTATAGTAATGTGACTATAGTTAACTTTTACTTTTTTCTTAGAGCTATAATCTAAACTAATCCTTATTTTAAGCCATCTTTCATTAGTTTAAATATGAGACTTTACATTGGATCATATTTAGTCTAACAAGATACATCACCTTGTATCTGGCAAAAGCATAGGATTAGATCTTATTTAGAAAAAAATATTAATGAACCCTTGATGCTTTTCTTATTTCTAATATATCTATCTTCTATCTTGTTAATGTGGAAATTAAGCCCCTTCTTATTTGTGCTAAATCACTTTCTTAGTAATGCCAATAAAAGATTATGCTGTTCTCCATAATCAACAAGAGAAATTCCTGAACCTGATCAAGCAGTGTGAACTAAACACTCAAGGACTGCCCTTGATTATAATTAAAATAGTATTTCTGTTGAGCTGTTTATAGAATATATTGTTACCTATTTCTGTTACTTGCAAGCCACATTTATTTAAAGAACCAAAGAACCAAACCACTATACAGGTAGTCCTCATTTTAGCAACAATTGGGACTAGCAACTAAATGTAACCATGTTTCTGCTTATGATGTAACTTCAGCTTTCCTTTGCTTTATAGACCTGCAAAAATTGTAAAAGTGAGGATTGGTTGTAAAATTATTTTTTCATCACAGTTGTAACTGCAAATGGTTGCTAAAGGGGGCAGTCACCAGACAAGGACTAAGTGTATCTAATATGAGCTAATTACATGCATTGCAATGTTAACTCCTCAGTATCATTACATTAGCTCAAGGTTGGCAGAGATTTATTATTTAGTTACACCTTCTGGAATTCCTTTCTATGGCGGGCTGAATGTAACTTTTACATCAAACATCAAAAACAGCTACTTTCTTTGGGCAATATCTTGGACATACACTGGTTTTTCTTTCATTCAATAGAGTTCTCTTGTCTAAAATTGTCCTGAATACTTCAAAAAGATAACTTTCAGAAGCTTAGCAATCCTGTTTTTAGAAGTTGGAGTTATAATATGTATCAAACTAGGTTCTATGGGTTCATTAACATTCTTGAATTACTAAGAGTTTACTTTTGATTCTTGGTTTGCTATGTTCAACTTTGCCCTAAGTCTCTCTGCCTTTCGCATGCTGAACTTAGCTGTGCTATATCTAGAATGAGAAGTCATACATTATTTACTTTGTCTAAACCTTAGTAGGATATTTCCCTTTTTATTTACATTTTAAAGTAAGATGCTTGGCTCCAAAATAGCTGAAAAATGTCTTGAAACAAAGTTAATTTAAAGGCTTTATTTGGAAATAACCAGACAATGAAAATCTTACATATATTTATTCTTCTACATTCCTTTTGAAAATTTTCCTTAACACCATTAAGTTTTTTTCCAATTTAAATACAGGTAATTTCACTTAATTATAACTGTGCACCTAGCTTTCATTCTGGTTATAGTGAATGAGTTCTTGATCATATAATTAGAAAAATATTTAAAAATGGTGCCTGCAGTTACCTGGATGAAATAACTTTGGGGTTTTGTAGCAGATCATATGACAGAAGTTACCTTTACAAACATGGATCCTTGGCTGTCAGAGAAATATACCTGATAATTTCTTTCAATCTAAACTATAATGCATTCTTTGTATAGCTGCTCCTGAAAACAACATCCACCTGCCAGCCACATAAAAGATCTAATGTGTTGACCAGCATGTTACCTGAGTAATAATATATAATTCTGAAAGGGTGTTTTTGACTTATTTCCAATCCTTGCTCCAAGTGCTTAAATCCCAGACTTAAGGATGCTAAATTCTATAAAGATGAATCTTTACCATCACCTGAAGAAAAATCGATAGACAATCTTGAAAAACTCATCTGTAAAAAAATCCCATTTATGAAGCTCCCGAAAGAGAGGTCTCGTTGCCAAGCTTCCTTTAATGTTATCTAGATACTGGCCAAATATTCCTAGCAGAGTACATTTTAATTGTTTGTATAACAGTTGAAGCATATCGGCCAGAGGGTAAGCATTTCAAAAATCCTGATCTAGATTTATGATCCCATGTACCCAAAGAGGATCCCTGTAACAATGAGAATGCTGAGTTACTGCCAAGGCTAAAAAGCAGATTATTTTAATTATGAATACATAGCAATGCTCTTCTCAACACCTACATATATACAAGCTAAGTTAGATTGATGTGTTCTGTATTTATATAAGCTATATTGCATGCAAAGAAATATTCAGTAGTTTAACAAGTGTGCTGATTGCAATTATGAAATCATGGGGCTCTCTGTGCTCCTGGGTCAGGGAGTGGATTTATCTGGTCACGGATCTTGTTTCACTCAGTGGCCAGTGAGATCTCTATGTGAAATCAACAGAGAAGGAACAAAAACAGCATTCTACTTTGGTCAACAACTCTTTAGAGTTTAGAGGTATACTTGTCAATGTATTAATTTAAGCAGCTCCAGTTGTTGTTGTTTTTAAATATCTAGACTACTAGTCATGGTTTATGAAGTATTTTATAAAGTTTCTGGCATATTTATACACCTGGTATCTACAGTTAGAAGATATTTGCATACATTTTACTTAGTTGTTCAAGCTATATTGCTACAATTTTGTTTGAATGTACCATTACATAGCTTCAGCAAAACTTAAAACACCTCTTGTATACAGCGAAGAAATGCAGTACATAAAAACAACTTGAACAACTTGAAGAGGACCCTGCAACAGCCAAAATCCAAAAAGCATGAAAAAACATAGACCCCCCAGACAAACATATAAACACAACTCGGTTCTCAAGCATGACATTTTAAGAACAGTACCAAATGATGTGGAAGAAAGATTTGTTAAGTTAAAATAAACCTTGTCATGCCAAAAGTACCAGGATTTAATTGGTCCTGCACAGCAGGGATAGAATAGTGATAGGACATTTAAGCTAGTATTAAAATATGATTTACTGTATATTAAAAATATCATGAAGTTACTATGGTTTAGCCTGTAACCCTTCTAACACTGCCCGGAGAATGGCTGCAGTTGCTACAGCACCAGGATCAGGCTGTTCTAGGTGAGCTGAGCTGATATAACTAGCTCTGCCTGCAGAAGCTTCCATATTCTTTGTAGATTCAGCAGCCGCCTCTGCTTCCTGGAGAAAAAAAGCAACATGAATGTGTATACTACAAACTTGTTCTTTATACATATATAACACTAGATATAATATACAAAAGTTTCACATCTCAATTTATAAACACATCATTTGGAGTTTAGACCCTCTTTTTTGTTGCTACAGTCTTTAATGTGTGAATATTTATACGGAAGTTTTTGATTACTGATTTTGAGGACTTCAGGCGATTATCAAAGTACAACCCTGGAGGCAAGAAGAATCTTTTAAAACAGCTCCTTTCTCAGGCTGACAGAAAACAATGCCAATTCCCTTAAATCATGCCTTGCCTAACCTGGACCTTTCCCCTTTCCAAAAGGCTTCAAAACCTCATATCTATTCCTATGCCTTGAAGAAGCACTTCTCCGATAAAGAAACAGAAAGAAAACTCCATGTTCCTCATCTTTGCTCTCACTATGCAAAAGTTACTAACTATGAATTGCATGTATGCTAATAAACTCACATTTACAGCCTTGGACAGAACCTCCATCAGATCAGCCTTAGGGGTCTTCAAAGCTTGGAGTTCTTTTGCAGCAGCCCAGAGTGAATCCAGCTAAGCAAGAAATGAGGAATATTAGACAAACAATAGTGGCAAGCTCTACTATTCTTTACTGGACAGGAACTTCCCAGGATTTGCTATAATTGATAAGAATTCCAAACATTTTCAGTTGGAAGTGCTGGCTCTGACATCCAGGGAAAATTTGCTAACTGGAAAGGAAGGGGGAGAGAGAACAGGTACAGGTAGTCTTCAGGTTACAATGACAAGTGGGACCAGGAATGCCATTCCTAAGCAATGTAATTGTAAACCATACCATCATGTGAGCGTATTACTTGGTCATAACCCCAAGTTTGTGCAGGTCATTAAGCAGAAAGCAGAGGAAGTCCCAGAGAAGGAGCATGGGAGACCTTGGGAAGGCTGCACACAGGTCCAGGGAATGTTGTGGGTGGAAGAAAAAGCAGGAGGAGTGCCTTGTGACCATCCCTGCTGGTTTCCCCATTGACTTTGCTTGGTGGAAGCCAATAGGGATCACAAATAACTTGATCTGTCTTGGCAGCAGTGGAAGATGTTAAAAGGTCAGCTGGGGTGGCAGGAGTAGATGGCAGAGTGAAGGGTAGCCTGAAGAGCAGAGATGGGGGAAAGATGGGAAGGGAGCTGAAGCATATGCTACAGTCATAATTGTATGTGGGCTACTAAATGCCCAATTTCAATCACTTAACTGGGAACACTGCAACAGAACTCCGAGGACCAGTTATAACTACCATTCCTTCAGCAGTGTTATAATTTTAAATTGTCACTGAATTAATTATCATAATCCAAGGACAACCTGCACACATATAAAATTACTTATTATGAGGCTGTAACTACAAAACTATAGAACATGCTCCTGGAGATATATAATATTTAGTATATATTTAATACAGTCTTGCCATGTAGAATCTCGGCAAAAATGTAAGTAAAAAAAAGTACAGGCAATCTCTGAATTTTCCATTGCCAGCATAAATATTATGGTCTGCATAGTTCAAATGTACAATTTATGATGTATAGTACCCAGAACTCAAATGCTGTTCTTTTATATAGATCAAAAAGGAGCTTTGGAGCCTGAAAATGTAACTAAAAGCAATATATGCACTGAAGAAGAGAGCACATCTGTAGACTACACAGAAACATGAATCTTAGCTTTCCATAAGAAAGAACTCAAAAGCAGCCCTAAACTCACTTAAATAGGCAGAAATCTATTTCTGACATACAAACTAGTTTTCAATGTTTAATTCATTATTCTTTATCTCCATGCCTTTTTCCTCTACTATCTTCAACAATAACAACAATTATAAAATTAATTTCTGTTTTAGTGGTTAATGGATTAAACTAATGGCTTTTTTTGAAAAGCTAATTGCAGGAACAGTCATAACAATGAGGAATAAGATGCCTCATTTTGTCTTGACCCTACAAATGTTAAATTGGAAGATGATCTATTCTAGGTTCAGGACACCTGAAGGGACTAGTTTCATCTTGGAATGTTAAGCACACTCCATGTAGCAGTAGTGCAGTGGTTACAATGCAGTATTGCAGGCTAATTCTGCCCACTGCCAGGAGTTCGATCCTGACTGGCTCAAGATTGACAAGATTGACTTAGCCTTCCATGCTTCTGAAGTGGATAAAATGAGGACCCAGATTGTTCGAGACAATATGCTGACTTTATAAACTGCTTACAAGAGGGCTATAAAGCACTATGAAGCAGTATATAACTCTAAGTGCTACTGCTATTGCTAATCCTGCAGCACTGATCTCCACTCCCCAATGTCAATAAAGTCCCCTTACAACTGTAAATAATCCCATTAATAACTCTACTAGCATCAAGTGCATCACATATGTTACTGTCTGCATTTAGTATAGCCAGTGAAGGAAAGAAAATATGCTGCCAACATGGCACTAACAGAAGAAACGTAAATTTCTTACCATGGTTCTGTCTCCTGGTACAGCTCCTCCATACCTGTCAAAGGAAATATTTAATAGTATAGTTTCTACAATATGTCTGGGTATACAGCTTCATGAATCTTGTACTCCATGGGTAGTTAATATAGCATATTTGTAAAAACTGGCCTTGCTTATGCAAGTAATTAAATAAGCGATAGAAAATATTGTAGTTTGGAGAAGCTGAGAGCCATGATAAGATGATGAAACTAAGTGACTGGGATCACATCATATACATGAATGTTATTTCCTCACAGTAGTCCTGGTTTCCTTTCTATAAAAATAATGCCACTCTTACATGTGAAAACATATGAAATGTTATGAAATAATAAAGGAACACTGCATCAACTATAATTAGTTATACTCACCGCATCATAGCATTAATTCCTGCATCCATCGCTAAGGACCAGGCTGCTAAGTCGTCTTCAGTCCGTAGAGGCTGAGCAGCTGCTGTCAGAAATAATCCATAGAGCTGCAAATAAAATAAACGTATTTGCTGATCTCTACATTATATGGCTTAAATTAAAAAATAGGAAAATTGCACACAAAGAATTTCATGATTATAAAATAAAGTATCTTGTTCTGTACATTCTTCCAACCACCTAACATCTTTAGATCTAAAAAATCCTCAGTTTTTCCAATTTATAAAGTAGTATATTGTTTTCTTTTAGTCTATTAAATTAGACTTCTGACTCAACTATAAATCTGAATGTTTCGTCCTTCTGCCAGTTTTCCTAAATGGTAACATTATAAATGCATTATTTTCATGTTTCTGTGATTATATTTTTTTAATCCATAAATTAAAGCTCTATTCCTAGTAATTTGGGAAAATCTATGTACACTTCTATGTACACAACAAAATGGAGTGGTTTGATATTGCCTTCTTTTGGGATATTATTTCAATTTTGCAAATGAACCGAGATCCATCTTGGGGTTTCCTGGAGGTTCCCACATTCAAGTACCAGCCAGGTCCTAACTTACTTTGTTCTTTTTGAGAAAACTTAGTCAGGTGCTGTCAATTAAACTAATAATTGAGAAACAGTAGTTCTCAATTTCTAACTGTTTTCTTCCAATCTAGTAGTTCTATTTGCCTTTCATTTTCAACTAACAGCTAATCCACTTGGCCAACACTCACCGCTCCTGAAGAACCTCCCATTTTTTCCATGAGCAATTTGGCTAGTGAAGAGAACAGTAGGTAAGGTTGCTGAGGCAGAGGTTTAGCATCTAGCCAATTCTGGATTGCTGTGAAGCAATAGTTATGATTAGACATGATAATCCTCCAGCTAGCACTGATTTTATATTAAAAAAAAACCCCTATTTTTAAGCAACAAACTCCAAGAAGTGTTATTAAATAGGAAACTTATCAGATTTGATAATATAGATAATATAATACAGAACTAGTGTCTGGAAAACAAGCTCCTTTTTAATGTCAGCAAAACAAAGGAACTGGTGGTGGACTTCAGTGTAAAACAGGAAAGAAACTATCAGACCCCGGTCATC
>JAEANM010000497.1:0-14472 GCA_017656035.1 Myanophis thanlyinensis
TGGAGTATATTATTGTTATGAAAAGGGGTGGGGGGATGGGGGAAATTATATGGTATAGTGATGATTTTTATTATTATCTACTTGTAATAAGAAAATTGAATAAAATATATTTGTGAAAAAAAAAAATCTTGCCGATCTAAAGGTACAAGTTTTCTGACATTTCTTGCTCCCTTCCCCCCATCAGTTATCTTCACCTTATGGACTATATCTAATGAGTTTCTTGAAATATAGATACCATTTTTGAGTCATAATTGAGGCATTCTAGGAATAGACTTCATGACATCAGTGTGTAAGAGAAAGTCAATGTGAAAAAAAGTATTAATCTTCTAATTAATATATTTTAAAACTTTCATTTTCCTCTAGAAATGTCTTATTGTTTATATTGAGTTTTGCAGTATCCTTCATAGTTGGGAGCTGAGTAGATGTTAAATTTGATGGCATTTTCAGTTAAAAAATACAAAGCAATTGTTCATGCATTTACCATAGTACTTCCCATTTATGCTACATCAAAAATTACAACAGTGATAATTTTTAGAAGTTATTCAGTCCTATCTAAAATCTTTTAAAAGCTGTATATAGTTTTGTACCTTTGCATTACTGAGTAGTAGTTCACTGATAAAATGTGTGAGCATATAAAATGTATTACATCCATTACCTGATGTCTTCTGATAACTAGAATATTTACTAGATATAAATTCCTTATATTCTGAGGAGGTTGTTTTTCCATAAATACTTAAAATATAAAACTGGATGGTATAGCAGATAAAATCCTAAAATGAACTCTAGTACTTTATTTATGGGTGCAAATACCACAGCAATTTTTGGAAAAAAAAAATCATCCCAGTGTGCAGAAATGGCGTTTGAAATTAGGAAAGATACTGAAATGACAAGCATACTGTGGGCAATAAATGGCTTCTAGATATTGTGGCATTCACCCTTTATACTGTTCCTATTTATAAAGAAAATCAGGCTTAACTCCATAATTTTGCTTTTGTATTACTTCAATACTTGCATTTAATTCTGATTGCAGTGTCTTGGTGCCTCTTCATGTAACACTTATGTTCATTAAAATGCAAATGCTTTGTTCATGTATGTAATTTATATACAAACATAAGTTTACTGTTACATTGTACAGATAATTATGGACAGATAATTGAGATAGATTACAACTTTTTACAACCTAGAAATATTAAAGATAAATGCATATGGAATTCAAACAGGAAATTAACTACAAATTTTTTTTTTAAATGAATGATAGGGAATCCGAATAATATTCTGGAGCAGACAACTATTACAAATACAATTAAAAGCAGAATATTTGACTCAAATTACAGAAAAGAACTGCACGCTGAAGTAATTCAATTAAATATTTTACTTAATTTTTAAAGGACAGATGTACAATTTTCATACCTTCATAACTAATCACACTTTGTAGTTTTTGACAAAGAAAAAATATGGTTATGGAAAGTTTCCAAAGTGCAAGATTTAAGAAGTGCACTCACAAGATTTCTGTTCATTTTTATTCAAGAAACAAAATTTTAGAGAATAATTTAATAAATAGAATTGTGCAAATATATCACAGATCAAAATTGTCAACACATTACAGTACAAGATCTTTAGAGTTCTAGATAATAGACAATACTTTTTACATTTATTTAGCGGTCTACAGCTTATCTAAAATCCATATTTCTAGAATTGGAGAACTGATCTGAAAAGATTCAGTTTATGGTTTCCATGTTGTAACTGACAACACCAAGGCCAAGTTGTATGTTCTCTCCATCTAACATTTTTATTAGATCTTGTAAATTATGAAATTAAAAATTTGCAATAACAAAGTTACATTAAATTTCATGGTAAAATTTAAGACTAAAAACAAATGAATTTTTATTATATGGTTTTACATTTCTGGTCTACCCTAACTCTACTTTTCAAACCTCAAATTCATTTGATTTTGAGAAAATAAGGTTTGCAATATTACCAATTTTTAATACAAGTATTGTTTTAAAAAATACTGACTATAAAGATACTGTCCAACACATATTAGAAAGATGAAAAAAAGAATCAAGATTGTATCCATTTATAGTTAATACTACTTTCCAGTATCCTTTAATTATTCAATATTACAACAGTCCTGCACAGAATTACAGTAATCCCCAAACCATCAGAGTTTAGAAATCTGATAGCGAAGTGCAAATTATTTATAACCAGGCGCCATGAATGTTACTGGGGTTCAACTGCTGCAGTGCACCATTTATCAAAAACTGGTTTTTCACTCCTTCGATTTATAGTACTGGATGCACTATGACTGGAAGTTCGGGATGTACCTCCTGTCAAAATTGTACACAAAAAAGATCACATGGAGTTTTAAGTAAACAACATAAACATAAACAACTTTAAGTAAACAGTATAAACATTAAACCACATAGGAGAGTAGGATCAGAAATACTCTCTGGATTTGAACACCAGCAGGCGAGATGCTGCTTATGAGAAAGGTAACCTTGTTCAGTGTTACTGTGGCTATTGGAGGTATAGTCATTCATTCTGGGCTCAGAAGATCAGCATGCATGTAGCTTTGCTGGCTGAGGAATTTTGGGAGTTGAAGCCCACAAGTCTTAAAGTTGCCAAGGTTGAAGACCCCTTGGCAAGACGTAGGAACAACTCACTTTGGGCAAGTGCTATTTGTATTGTACAATTTTTAGACTCAATCCTTAGGATAAGTGATGTTATTTGTGCTGATTTAAAAAAATGACCTCAGTCAACATGTAAATTTAAATACCCTATAAATATTAGAAAAAGTAAAGACAGAGGTAAACATAATTTCCTTGCATAGTGAACAGAAATTAAGGCACAGATGATAATCAGATTTAATTTCATTACTTATACAGTAGAAATAAAGGCCAGCCAGGGGTTCTTTCTTTCACATTTCAATCAAACTGAAATTAGCAGATGAAGATGGAATGGAATGACTTACTAGATGGACTTTGATGATTCAAGGCAGACTTTCCTCGCCTCGGAGTTCCAGAAGTGCGAAAGTAGCCCATTTGCCGCTGGTAGTCTGTGAGCTGTTCTGAGCGCTTCATGCCAGTTGTTGGTTTCACTGCTTCAAGTCTTTTCAAAAAAGCCTTTAATAACATACACATACCTCGATTAATAAATAGTGCATTCCTTAACACATTAATGACCTGGGATACCAGAATCTCTTAATCAAAACCAGCCCTCTACAATCTCTGATGTCTTGGATTACAATTCCTTTACTTTCTCACTAGAATTGTAACCCTGTTGTTCAACGTAACTGGAGTACACCAACTTGAGACAGCTGTCAGGAAGCACGCTGTCTAGATGAGAATGGAGAAACAGAACAGGGCAGAAGAGAACATTCTCATTTGGTTTTTGCCAAGCTTTGTCTTGGGCCATCATATACATAAACGTTGCTGTAAAAGGCAAACATACAGACTATAAAGGGAAGCCACAATGGCCTGGGACTAGAGCTTTTTATACCTGGTGGTCCAACATCATCACACTGAATATGACAGTGTGAGTGAGGCCAAACAGTCTCGCTGGAGATGAATTTCCATAGGAAATCACACATGAGATGGTCCACTTGATCTTGGGGTCATCTGATGTCTTAGCACAGCGGCAGAAAAAAGCCAAATATGTTCAAAGGGCTTGTGAATTTTACTTTATAAAGCTCTTATATTCTATGCTAATTTCAGACAATTGGTTTGCATTATTTGGAATAAAGTTGTTTACAATACTTCCTTTTCTATGTTCTGGTACTCCATTTTGTAATTTGAAGAAAATGAAAACAGAAAATTTGTTGTGTATGGAGTAGGAATATTGTGCATATTCTAGGTTATTATGCCAGAATTTGATTGTTCAGACCAGATCAATCATCCAACTACTAATCCAAAATGCAGACTACTAACACATACTATAATTATTCCATTTCAAAAGAATGAAAAATAGAAAATGTGCAGTAAGAAGCCATCTGAGAGATTTCTTGGGGTGTTCTCTATGAGTACCTGCATGTATTCGTGCATTTTTAGAATATTAAAAAGGAACTAAATGTTGTGGCTTTTGATTGCAGCCTAAAATTCTGAATGTTTTTGAAACAGAATACAGCATCAAAAATCAGCATCAAAAGGCCAATTTTATCTGTGTAAATTAATTCCCCAATCTTCTCATTGCAGATACAATAGAAATAGAAATCTTTTTCTTCGTGCAAAACTACATCATTAACATTTGAGCAGTTCTAGATAAAGAACTATTACACAGAAGATGAATTTTCATTTGCCTCAAGATCTGTTGCTATGGTTACTATAGCAATTCAGTGGTAGCAGAATAAACAGCTACAGACATTGAAATTGACCATTGGCTATTTTTTCAATTATTTCTACTTTAAGTTGTGGGCTATAGTTGCGTGTTACTGACAACATAATGTGTGTTTGCTGATCAATGGCTAAAATAAAATGATAGAATTAATATGTTCCTTTGGCTACTAACTACATCATCAGGGTTTTTTTTGTTTTTTGTTTTGCTGAGATCAATGAATTCCTTTCTGGTTGATTTTTCTTATATCTAAGGTAGATGCTCAATTGTGAAAAGAATATCATTTTAAGGTTCACACACACACGACTATATATACACATGTACACACAAATGCATATTAAGATATTTCAACAACTTTTTTGCATAATTCAAAGATATGCAAATACTATTCACATGAAACTCAAACATTTATTGTTTATACTATAGAGAAATTAAAACTGGGTTGAAGCCACATGTTCCATAAACCAGCACAGAGTTAAATGTTTAATTAAATGCTTAAAGGTAAGTGAAATTATTGCAGGTAATGAGAGCCAGGTTAGTGTAATGGCTAAGGCATCTGGCTAGAAACCAGGAGACTGTTGATTTCTAGTCCCACCTTAGGAACAAAGCCAACTGGGTGACCTTGGGCTAATTACGTTCTCTCAGTCTTATGAAGGAGCCAATGGCAAACCATTTTTGAAAAGCTTTGCCAAGGAAACTGCAGGGACTTGTCTAGGCAGCCTCCAAGATTTGGACACAATTGAGTAGAAAAAAGAAAGTGCAGATAAATGAACTGCATTGTACTGGGTAAGAAACTGAATAGGAAACAAGCATATTTGACGAGTTCAAAGAAATTTTCTGTCAGTTGTATTAATTTTAAATAAAAATAGAAACAAAATAGTAGTCATATATGATAAACCTACAACCAAGGACCATCAGTTGAGGAACCACTGAAAATCTCATTGTGCTGATAAAATTTGAGATAAGCAGGCATCTTCATGACAGCATCTCTAGCAATCCTGAAGTTCATTATGGCAGTGGTGTTTCTAGTGCCTCCATATATTTTTATCCATATTTGGATACTTTCAGATAATGGATTTTTATCTCTCCCACCCAGAGCAAGCGCTCATAAAAAGGCAGCATTCAGCTGATGAATTTTCTTCCACTGCTAGTACAATTGAATTACAGGTTTGTGATTTAATAAGATTACACCCACTTCTCAGAGGACAAAACAAATAATGTGGTCCACATGATGTATCAAGTCATAGTTTGCAAGCCCATGGTTTACACAATGCAATACAATTTGCAAGGTGCTCATCTATCACGAGCCTCAAACCATGTGGACAGACTTGCCTAAGTTGAAGAAGTCTGTTTTTTAATTAATAGTTAAATCCAGAATGTCAACTAACCAGATTCTCTCTGTCGATCCTCTGCTGTTCCTTCTGCCTGTTGATGGCACTATGGTACATTTTAGGTGCTGAGCCCGGAGGTTTCTTCACCGAGGCACTTTTGTTTCTGGGTTTTGCAGAATGCTTTGTCAATTCTTTTAAGAGCCTTTGGTTTTCCCGATCAATCTGTCGTACTTCGTCATTTGTGAATGAGTAGTTTTTCCTTGATCCTAGAGAAGACTGATTCAAAGCCAGTTCTTGTTGGTCCTTTTTCTCCAATTGCAGAAAAGCTTTGGACACAAGTACATATTTAAGAAAACATACAGCATGACTAGGCTTTTTCAGGATTACTTCAAAACTATAAACCTATTTTCAGATTTAGCCACACACATTATCTTTCAAATAAGGACTTCTGAGGAACTGACCCCCATATTTTGAAGTTGGTAACAGAAGCTTATGTAACAAAAGCTTCTTACACAGCCTTTCTCAGCTTTATAATCACCAAATGTGCTGGACATTAACTCCCATAATTTCCAGAGAGCATGATATTTGGTGGAAATTACAGAACTTAAATTGCAAATATATTGCAAATATATTCCAAAATAAAAAGGTCCAAGCATACAATATTTCTGCAGTCGTGATAAAATGAAACTCTATACAAACAAGGCAGTGCCACTTCTTTCCAAATAATTACAGTGCTCAAGTGTAATGCACCACAATTCTTGCTTCCAGAAGAAACACACTATAAATATAAACCTTTCCTACAATTATCAGAGAATTAATATAACTTATAAGGCAGTGTCAAAATAAAGATTCTAAAAATAATTACATTTGATCACTCTTAAATTTGATTTGGAACTAGGCAATGTAAACACCAGCCCCAATTAGAAATATAAAAGGCATTAAAGCTGGTTGTTTATCTTACTCAGTGCTAAATCAAATTATTCATATGCAATGAGTCCATCCATCCCTCTTTAGCAGATTATCAGTCAACAAAAACTAAAATAGGTGCTGATTTACATTCTCACAATTTTCAGTACAGAATGATGAGCAGGAGGTGGACTTCCCCCAAATTCTGATTGCTGAAGTTTCATTTCTACCTTTTACATGCCTAAATAAATGTGTCAGGTGGTCACAAAAATAGTTCCAGGTACAAAAAAAAGAGAATCAGTTCATAACTGTAAGTTGTGCACAATATTAAAATTGCCATATGTTTTTCTTTCTGATGTGGGTGACATTTCATGTTTTGCTTCTACAAATGTTAGAGATCTGAAATTTCTTGAACATGTCTCGCCCACTTCTCATCTATAATCTAAGTGAATTCCTCCCTCTCTGATCATTAATTGATTTGCTGTGATATACCTTACTTAAACAGCCCATGGCATTGATATTTAATCTCTTTCAAGTCATTACTGTACTATGAAGCTTGTAAATATCACTGATTCTGTAATGTAGTTTGTAGCAAACTAGTTACCATCTGTGTGACAGATGAGTTGGATAGATGACTCAGCTATAAAATGTTTGAAAATAACTTGTGTCAGAGAGAATGAAATGCTGAATGTATTTAATAGAATTATTAAATTGTTGAATTTATTTTCAAAATGAAACCTCATGTGAAGTTGTATGTACAAAAATGTTCCAGAAAGTGTTAAATGTAACAACAGGAATTGTTCATAAACAAGGTCCTTCATTAATCTTAGATAAAAACCCACCAAGACTTCTAATTCACCAAATTACATTGTTAAATATATTTAGGAAAGCAGTTTTTGAAAAAAGAATAGAGAGATAAGAATACCATGTGTAGATGTTACTCAGGATTCAGAAAAAAAACATAAAAGATATGCCAATCCACAATAGACAGCAGGAAAGAAAGTGGAAAGTCTATAATGCATATGGAGAACAGCACCACGAGATACATTTTGTAAAACAAGAAAGCAGTCAAACCATTGGTCTACAATAGATACCTCCCTTTCAACTAAATGCCATCAAAAGCAAGGAGTTTGAAAGTAGATGTTCCAGTAATAATTATATCAAAGACAAGTACCAAGAACTAATATCTCAAAGGAATATACAATAAAAAATATAAACTTTCCAAAATAAATAATAGTTCTCCTCACATTTGCACAGTATGGACTCCATACTATGCAAAACACGATTGGTATCAGCACAACTATTTTAGACAATCATTTTCCAAATTTGAGAATGTAGTAAATGTAATACACACATAAAATGGACATTACAGTACTTTCAAGTCAGTGAAGAGGTGGCACAATAAAAATGGCTATTTCTCTCTCTCTCTCTACACACACACACACCTGCTATAAAATCAAAATGTCTTACTCATAGTGTTCTAGAGGATTAAAAAAAAATTCTAACTGAGAAACAATCCTGTTGGTCAAATTCATTATTTTCACTACATAAATCATGAATCAAATTCATTACTTTCACTACATAAATCTTGCAAATGAGAAATTGAGTTTTAGACAACTGCCAAGCAAGCTTGACAGATGCTGAAAGCGTCTATACTGGTTGAAAGAGGTGCTTTAGAAAGTCCACAGGTCATGTACCAAATATCTTCCATCAAATAATTAAAGCACCTGTATTTTTTTCTGGATTACACAGCTACTTAAGAAACTATTCTCTGCTTTTTCCACAAGTGCATGCATAGAAACAACTCTTCATAAGAATTTGTACCATCTTAGTAGAAACTACAATGTCCATGAACATCAAGAATAGACAGGAACAGAAAAGATACTAGTTACAGAAGTTGAAAACAATTATCCTATAATGTCCCATTTAATTTGTGGACAAAGGATTCTCAGAATAGCTTCTTTCAACCAGAATGGGCTTGGTCAATACACAGGAAAATTTTGTGATATTCTTGTACTTAAGCAAAATTAGGGATCGATGCTAGGAAGAGACTGTTACTATCCCCCCCCCCCATTGCAGAATATCCTTCCTTGAAAAATTCAGATGTCCTGACTCTGCTGGCTTTTTGGAAACTTGTCAAAAGGGAGCTCTTCTGGAGGACTTTTAATTAATTAACTGCAATTGTTAATTGCATGTGGGAAGTTGATTTCTTTAATGGTTTTAACTCTTTTAGTATACAGGTAAACCTTGATTTATGACCACAATGGAGCCTGCCCATCATGATTGTAAGTTGTGATGGTTGTAAATTGAGTTCCCCACATGACTGACTTTTTTATTTTTGTTGCAGTCATTAAGGGACTGCCATGGTTGTTAAATGAACCAGTGGTTTGCTGTAGATAGGTGTTGCCAAAACTAGAATACCAGTTTTTGACAAAAACTTTGCAAAATGTGGTCACTCAACTATGGGATATTGCAAAAGGTCATAAATGCAGGCAAGTTATTGACAATGTATAATATGGTCATGTGACCACAGTGTGTGTGTGTGTCAGAATTTTGAAGTCAGGCCATAAGCACTCCTGGGAAGATCCATGTAAGTTCAAATGTTCGTTAAATAACCAATTGTAAGTCAAGAACTACCTGTATATAGTGTTGTGGATTTTTTATTTTTGTAAATTGCTGAAAACATAAAGATTACACAGTCTACTCTAAACATTTATTCAGAATATAAATGAGTTTTATTTTGCATTTTTACATAAAGAATTAAAACACGGTAAAATATAAAACATGCTATGCACTTATGCTTTAACTATTAGCAAGTCAAGCCCTGCTGAACTGCTTTTTTCATCGAAACTATATAGTAGGGCTACAATAACAATACTATTCAAGAAGGAGAGATTATGACAATACTTGAAATTTGTGGGTATCACTGTTAAAAATATAATTGTTTGGCAGAGTGAATAGTGGAGATTCATTTAACATGTTACAAGTATCCCACTTTATGTCTTTGAAAAAACAGTCTCTGCAAATAGCTAGTCAGGTATCTACTGTATATCAAATTGCACAGGAAGAAAGAATGGAACTAATAATATAGTTCAGAGGTACCTTTTCATAAAACAGTGCTACCAAAGCATGCTAACAATAACACAAATAGCATTTGAACTAATCTGTTCATCCTTCTTCCTCCAACATAGCTTTTAAAAATCTGGAAGTTAGCTTTTATGTCTCTAAACTCATAGGGACTGTGGATTATTTTATATATAGTATGTGAAACATGGCAGCCTCAAACTAGAAGTTATGAAATTTGCTTGTTATAATTAACCATTTAAGATTAACCAAATTAACCATAATTAATATGAAAAAGAATTAAAGGAGAGAGACTATACAAACTGGAGGTACTACTAGAACAAGCCTTTGCAATCCTACTGTTTATAGTCCATATATTAATATAGCTATGGACAGCTTCTGCTACATACATAATAAAGATTCTCAACTTTAAATTCTCAAATTGACCTGGAAATACAATTTAGGCACAGAACATAGTTTAGACTGCTTGTGTTGTCTTCTTCTCACCTATGTGTCTCAATTCTATATTAAGTAGAAGTTAGCACGATTAAATCTACAGTACACACTATAGGCTTATTATAAACAAATAGTAAATAAAGCCCCTTTGGTGGAAAGGGAAATGATTTTATTAGATATATTTTATGATAAACATTTGGATTCTGAAGTTATTTTTTTGCTAGCTGAAATCATTTACCTGTTTGGTGTTTTTCTTTAAATGGATAACTGATAAATCATGAATTTGTTTCAGCAATTATCTTTAATCAGTGTTCGTGTATGGAAGTTGCTACACTATTTAAAATTAATTTCAGCCTTTTTGCTCATCATATTGCTATGGCATAATGAGAAGAGCTAAATAAATAAATAAATGTTCTAGAGACGAGAGATTCAAAATGGGAAATAGTTCTGTTGGTAAAATTCAGCACTTTCATTATCATCTCCATAAATCTTGTGCATGAGAACTTCAGTTTTAGACAACTGCCAAGCAGTTTTGAGAGTTGTTGAAAGTGCCAATGCTATCTGAAAGAGCCTTAAAGCTTAAAGTTAGGTGGGATCCAGTTTCTCTATCACCCCTTCTCTCTAGCGTAGAATTTGTGACCATGCTAAGGATTATTTGAGACTCAGCTCAATTTAGAAATTATAGAGAATATTCATAGGTTGGGTTGTAGGTTTAGGCAGGTTTGTTCTCCAAGCTTGCTGCATGGCTCCCAGGTATTTCGTTACCCAACATCTTCAACTCCCCGTTACCTGGTTTGGTAACAAAATGTTCAGGAGCCAAGCAGCAAGGTCGGAGGACAAAACTCTGCCTAAATTCAGCTTAATGCTAGAGTACCTTGGCTGTCCATGGGGAAAGTAGCAACATAAATGTTTTCATTCTTTCTATTCTGACGCTTCATGAGATGTCCAATGATGGCATCTAACCCATCATGCCCCTCAGTTTGGATCTTCCCAAAGAAAGGCCAATGCTCTCTGATCTTGACTATGGTACTTGTCTTAGTCAGAAAAAAGAACCTTTGCTATAGAAAATGTGGAGACCAATTTTTTTTAATATATTTAAATTCTATTTTCATATTGAAATGCGGAAAAACAGCTATATGCTATGAAATATTAAAGAATAACTTACACATCTCAACCCTTCATTGCTTGATGCCTCTCTATATAGTGAATGTCTTCTATATTAGAATGCTTTAGGTTTCTGCAATGGATAAATTACCCCAGTCTTGTTCTATCATACAACCCTATGGAGTACAGTTGGAAATACATTGTTTAGTACTTGAGACACAGTGATTCAATTAAAAAAATGTAAGTAAAGGCCCCAAATGACACTTCTTTTAAGAGTAATGAACAACTTCTAACATTAACATACACTAAAATGCATTAAAATATATATTCTGTGAATCTCTGACCTTCTCTATAAACAAATGAACAAAAAATCTTATCAAAGACCAGCAAGTCAACAAACAGGTTATTTCCTATCCTTTTTTTAAAAAAATTATTTTTTTGCAAAAAACGGGGTGGGTGTGAATGCTAAATATAAGAATTCTTCAAGAAATTGACTCAACCACTCTAATGCCATCTTCATTAAATGGATTCATTCTTTTAATGTGCTGCCCAGTTCCAGATTAGAAAGGAGGTAAATTTACTTTCTCTGTAGGCGATGTTAGCAATTTTTAAGCTGTTAACCAAAGGCGTCCCAGGAAGGAGATCTTCTTTATTAATAATAAACTGATAGGCTGAGTCTGGATGAAAAAAACTTTTATTTTAGCTTGATCTAGTGAAGTAACTTTCTTTCAGGCAGCCTAGGACGTCCCATTTTTTTACCTTATGAAAAAATATCTACAATATATTAACTGTAGATTCATAGAGTTCATGTACTGATGAACGAAGGTCTTGTTTGATATTTAATGGAAAAATGTTAACATCAATCCAGAATTGGTGTCAAAACACCCGAACTGGGGCTCCAGAATATAGAGGAAAAACAAGGTTGTCAATTAATTTAAAATGCAGTCAATGAAATGACAAATGTTGCTCTATATTAAAACTGCCAATGTAGGCAGCCATAGAAATTTAAGCATGCCAAAGCTAGACATCATACAGGTTGCTATATTTGATGCCAGTTTTTCCCTTTAAGCCAGTTTCTGAATTTGCTGGTAATTCCTTTTGCAGACTATATCTTCTATTAGAGAGAATTAGAATAGCTTGTTCCTAAACTCTAATATATAATATCTGAATGAAAAAGACGGAGATGTATATATTTCTATGACTCTGGCAACAGGACAGCTATGGCAATCATAAACAATACGGAAAGGACTGCAATTACACAATATTCAAATAAAATTGTTTGTGGAAAATGAGATCTTAAACCATGTACTTTTAAAAAAAAAAATCTGACACAATATCCCATACAAGTATCTTCTCTTTTACGGTCCCTTAAAGTTCTAAACACTTCACTTTCCCGCTTTGTTTTTCTCACCTATTTTCTTTCAACACAGAAAGAAACAGATACAGATACCATATATCAGTTTTAATAACATGAAGAAATCCTGCTTCCAGCTCTTCAACTCTTGAAACATTTCTGACTGCCAGTCTGCCTTAATAAAGAATCTGCTTACATCACCAATACATCACAATACCTTTCTACAAGACTTCTCATATCCAGGAAAGAACAATTAAATGGGACAAGTGTACTTGAAGATCCTTTTATTGATTTTACATTCGCAATTAAATTTACTGCAAATAGCATTACAGGGTTGGTTTTTTTTTTTTTAAATAAGGTTCTTTAAAATGTAATAACTTAGTAAGTGCGTAGTAATTTGATTTGGTCAGACAGTAGCTACTTATAGTTGTAGGACAAATATTTTGGACTGAACCCAGAAAACAACTAGTAAGTACTAGAAGTTTCTCAATTCTATGTTTTAGTTTACTGTCTTGTCACATTATAAATTAACTGAATCTTTTTGGTGTCTTTTAGGGATAGTCCTCTACATTCTGTTGCATCACCTAGACATAATTAAGTATGAACATTAGGGTTTCCAAACCTTTGAAGTTTCATTTCAATGAAGATTTGAGTGAAGCAATCCATTAAAGCACTGTGTCTCAAACTGGAGGGCTTGAATGGCTGTGGTGGTTCAACTGAATAATGGGGCTTTTGGGCATGCAGACCAGTGAATCAGCTTTCACTTTAGTGCTTTGCAGAAGAAGAAAATCTCATCTCTTTGAGACATTTACCACAACAAGGAAAAGAGATGCATATCAGGAAAGTAAATTCCTCATGGGCATAATGAATAACAATTGCCAGATTAAATTAAATCAGTGCTGCTATAATTATGTCTACCCAGATGTTCTTTTTTCCACTATATGAAGATCTGGGAAAGGAGAATCAAATAGGTTATGCAAACTATAAATCTGAACGTTTAGGGGAAGCACAATCTTTTTCATAAAATGTTAAGAAATTACATTTCCAAATAATCTACTGACTTCAATTTATCTAGATTAAATTTCAACTAGTTCCTCCTTATCCAACTCATTATTTAAATCAAATATTCTGGAAAAGTTAATGATACCTAACAAAGAATAATAGAGCTGAGAATCATCAAGTTTGAATAATCTCAATGATTTGATGTATATCTTGCCCAACATGCATGAAATAACTCTTTAGCCAAGAATGTTATTGCTGAATGATGGTCTCACTGCACCATCTCTAGAGAACCCAACATTAAATATGTCTATTTCTGCTATACAGTATTGTTGAAGCCCAATCTCACAGTTGTAATATTATCAAAATAAACAGTACTAAAAGTTTTCAAGGAGTCCAGGAGAACTGAAAGAAGACCCTTCTCACTAAGTAATGATGTATGATACAGAAATATAATTTTATATTTTATTTATCTATATATTAAATTGTTTTATGTTACTTCATTTAAAATCATATTTTATCCAATTTCATTTAAATCATATTTTATTCCAATTTCATTTTAATTGTTTTTATCAGATATTAATGATAATTTGTGTCTGGAACTCTGCACTTTGATACAGCACAAGCGCTAATCAATAAACTAAAGTAACAATGTAGATTATTCACCAAAATGACCAAAGTAATGAACTGAAACTTCAGGCCCAGCTGAAATGCATTTATAATCAAACTATCTATACTGCATTTATAATCAAACTATAAGTTTTAATTGAATAAAACACCATTACTGCTTTTTATATAAGGTACATGCTCTTCCAGCTTTTATTTCTCCTATCTAAAAATAAAATAACACCAGATGAGAAATCTCTGAGAGGTTGTAATGGTAATGTGGAAATGAACTTGGGCTGTGTGTGTGTGTGTGTGTGTGTGTGT
>JAEANM010000497.1:14482-35630 GCA_017656035.1 Myanophis thanlyinensis
GATAGGTAGATAAGAGGGCGCTTAGCCCACAGCTGCCTAAATGGCAGAGAAAAAACCTTAGAAAGGAACCTCCCTAACTTATCAGGCAGTAGAAGAGACTTTATACTTTCAGACATGCAAGATTCATAGTAATGTAGCCTTACTATGAATTAGAATTAGCTCATCTGCTGTTTCTTGTCTGATCTACTTGGAAAGGCTGACAGTCTATTAAAAAAACAAAACAACCTCAAACCCAGTAATCCTTCCGTAAGTTACACAGAAATGCCAGTATTTCTTTTGCACAGGCGATACTTTTAACATCTTTTTCCAAAACTAGATGTCATGTTTATAAATAAAAATGATTTAATGGTCAATAGTACATCCAAAGCTTTAGATGCAACAGTGGACAGAAAAGCTACAGCAACCAACTGTATTCTGTACCATCACAGGCTCCAAGTGTAAAATATGTGGCCATAAAGATACAATTTTCAGTTGCATATCCATTTCAACTGAGTGATGTGTGTGTGTGTGTGTATGTGTATGAGTGATTAATCATGCCCAAGCTTCATCTGAAAAATACGTAACTTATTACATACATTTTTAAACAAGTTGTGTTTGATTTAGTTCAATTCATACATTTTTACTTACATTACTATGTCTAGAAAATATAAAGTGTAAAGAATAATTAACATATTTTTCATATTCAAAGCCATAAAGAAAGCCATCCATCCATCCAAGATACTATACTGGAATGCAATTACAACAAAAGAATCAGGAGAAAAATGATATTGAAAAATTAAAAGAAAAATACCTTTTAAAAGGTTATTCAAGTCCATAGCTTCATGCAGTACCTTTTGAAGACATCTGTGATCTACCTCAGGTTCTAATGAGAAAAAAAGTATAAACAAGTATATTAAGTCTAGTATTTCTGCCATGTATATGCTTTAGTAAGTTCTGCAAACTTACCATATAACTCCTGGTTCACGTTTTGTTGTCTTTTAACCTTTAATTTCTTATCATTGGATGCTGCCACTTCGAAAGATTGGATGGGACTGATATCTGGCGTTGACAGAGGAGTTACATCAGTCACTGTATCTTCAGACTCTTCTGTGTGGTCACCCAATTTTGATTTTACTTCCACTGACTTTACTCCTTGGCTTGACTGTTGTTCTGATGAAAGAAGTGGTGATCTTGAGTTTTTCTTTTCTGAAGAACACGATGAGTCTGACAGGCAACCATCAGACCCCATGTCTGAATAATCTGTATAAGAACTAGAAGATGGGGAAGAGGAGGAGGAAGAACTAACATTCCTATTAACCTTTGTACCATTAGGCTGTTTAGAGAGCTTATGTCTAACTCTCTGATTTCTGTTATCATCACTACTGTCTTCTTCATCTGTGTAGTAATTTTCTTCACATTCTTTCTCTCTTAGGGGAATTTGCACTGGAGTGTTTTCATGAAGGGTTTGTTCATTTTGTGCGCTGATTCTATCAACTGGATCCTTCAGATTTAAAGAAGATAACAAAGAAAGAGCATCATTTGAATTATGAGAATCATTGCCTAACATGTGTTCCTTTGGAGATTCTGCCTGTTTAGCTTGCTTTTCTTCTTCAGTACTGTTATTCTCCATTGCTTTGGATTCTTGTTTCAAATTGAAACCTTTTATTTGTGCAGGCCCAGAACTTTCCATTTTATTTTTTTCTGTTGTTGCTCTGTCTTTCTTCACCTCTTCTTCAAAATCACTATCAAAGAAAGAGTGGTCCACTTCACAATCAGATATATCTTCATATCGGTCCATACTGAAGTCAATACTGCTTAAGCGTTTTCCCTACAAATAGATAATTGGAATTATTATACCAATACTGGAAGAAAAATCTTTTTCTAACCTTTTATTACAGCAAATCATTTCCCCCAAATAATATTTTAATTTATCTTCTTCAAGTAGCAGCAGCAATTAGTGCAATATTCTATTGTTTCATTTGGTACAATCACATAGCCCATTGCTTTAATACTATTCAATAGTAATTGTATATATTGAAATACAAGTTTTGTGGATTTACTTTTATTTTATATCAAGTGAACAACTACATAATTTAGAATACCAGTAACAGCAGTTATAGTATTAGTAAAACCAAATAATAATATATGCATTAATTTAGAGATAGAAATAAAAATTATAGGTGGATGATATATGTCAGGAGCAATGCAGATGTTTAAGGAGACCACGAATAAAACCCCAAAAATATCCTCCCCAATGTGGTATCTTGACATTTTCAAAATTGGAGATAATTTCTTCTTTCGTCTAAAATGTTTGTGTGGTTATCTATGGTTATCCCTCTGTTATTGACTAATTTAATTTGCCATCTTCATCTGATGCAATTTATAGATTATTCCATTCCTTTTTTCATTCTTTTCTTTTTTTACCATCTAGCTTGGAAGCTCCTTGTCTGGACCTAGTAAAAATAATGCCGAACTATGGCTGTTATATTAAAACAGTATAATACCACACTAAGGAAAAGAAGCCTTTATTACAGAACTTGTGTTCTATTAAAGTGCAATAAAAATAAATATCTGTGCTCTATTTACAATAATATGCCTCCAATTGATATTTTAGTTGGAATATTACCATGCTTTAGACATTTTATCGATTAGTTCCAAAAAGATTTCTCAGTTGAATCAAATTCTTTTATAACATAACAGGAATTTTTTTCCAAAACTTGTGTTGAAGTAGACTCTCACTTATGGAACACAATAGATACTCTTTGAGATACCACGGTGCCTCCTTTCAATCCACTGCATGTTAGGCAGTCCACACTGGAAAATTACCTGAACCCATTGCTATAGCTTCACTGAGTCAGTGATATTTGAAGGAAGCTTCACATTAATTCATTAATTGCTATGCCAGGCAATAATAAATTATGTCTCTCTATTTTAGTTGCTATGATACTGCTGTGAGTTGAGCTGCTGTAATTTTTTTCAAGACAGGAATATTAGTCATGGCACAAACTCAGAATATATGTTTAATATATTCAGGAATAGGCAGGAATTATTTCTGGATGTTGACAGTAGTTTGCCAGAAGCTTTTTTCCTTCTCAGTTGTTTATAATAACAAACAATCTTGTACTCTTGTCTTTTTCAAACAGGGCTTGTTGTGGAGCCTTGTTTGAGTGATAAGGGTTAAGAGTGAATGACTACGCCTTTAAAATAACTAATAAATAGCATATTAAAATAAAAATAATAAATAAAAAAGAGAACGATTAGGGCTGAGAGGAAATGAATAAGATATAGGTGATCCAGTTACCTTGCATGCTTAAATAAAAGTAAAATCTGGGGGTCAGACCTTAAACAATACACTATGTGACTACTCTACTGTACATAACAAGGTAAGTTTTACAAATATGTATACATGATGCTTCCTACATGTTTCTATTATTCTACGTAAGTACAGCTATTGAGCTGTACATAGGCATAGATGAATTTTTAAAAATTGTTTTCTAAGTATAGTATATACTTCCCCTATCATTTAGCATTATCAATTCAGTCATGAATTATATCATTACTGAATATTGAATATTTTCAAGTGTGAAGATGAAATTTCTTTCTTACCTCCCTCCTTCCCCATAGGTATCTGCAAAGTATGATTAAAAAAGTTAAAATGGCAACTATGATGATGCAATTAAATTCCATTGGTTTTTTTACAATATATGTTGCAATGCACATAAAAACAGGCAACATTTTGACTGTATCATTATGTTTGCCATCTTACTTTTCTGACCATCTTCTGCAGACATCTATGTATTCCACATATTTTGGTAATTTAAAATTTAAAATGTAAAAAAAAATTGAAATTCAAATATAACTTGGTATCATTACAAAACACTGCAGACGCCTGTGCTGACACCTACACAATTCTACATAAAAAGCTATTTCTCTGCCTCCTTGGAAATGTAATACTCAGAAGCAATTGCACTTAAAATTAAATTTACACCTTATGATGTCTGCTGTGTAGGATTGTTGAAATGAGGGAGGAAGGCTATGGAGAACATTTGACAACTGTTTGAGCATATGTAGGAGATATTAACACAACTGCAATTGCCATGGCAAATTTAGTTAATATTTAGCATGCAATCAATCTGACCCAGGAGTTAAGGAATGAGACAGACAGCGATTTTCAAAGTGTGGTCTAGGGGCCCCTGAGATCTAAGGAGACAAGTATTTTAAAATCTTTAATTTCTAATACAGTAAATATTGATAAGATACGACCCACATAAACCAAAGCTCTTTAGGGCCCTCAGTCATTGTTAAGAATGCAAAAGGGTACTGAGACTGAAATGCTTGAGAATGTCTGATACAGATAAATGCCAAATGTTCATCTTTCTAGTAAGTCTTCTTTCAGCCCTGCTATAGCCCATTATTTCAGGTTTTAAAAAAAGAGGAATAAAGTCTGTGTTTAAATCTTTGTTAAGATTTTGCTTATAAACCATTCTCCACAACCCATTCTGTGTAGAAGCCTTCATTACTCAAAAACAGCTTTCTCTAACACATATTGCTTTGCTAGGGCAGAACTGTTATTTCTGCTGTCCTAACCTCTTCACATCAAGACAAGACACACATTTCACTCTCTCAGAAAGTGAGGAGAGGAAGAAAAACATTTATCCCTAATGCAATATATTTTCCCTTCCACCCAGTTTTTTCTTGCAAGAAGCTATATGGTCTAAGCCAGGATACTGGCTGAAGAATTCTGGGAGTTGAAGTCCACAAATGTTAAAGTTGCCAAGGCTAGAGACCTCTGGGTCTAAGGAATTAAAAATGATATGCATCTTAAAATGGTAATCAGTTGGCTCTACTCCCATGATCTACAAATGTCTATAAAAGATCTCACTTAGAATTGGCAAACTGCTTATTTCTGCATAGAATTCATGCACTGCATTAAAGACACTGAATTAAATAAAATGCAATTGCCTACCGTAGCAGAATTAATGTAGCTTAGATAAAACCCCCAAAACTCACCTTATTTTTTGGTACCTTGCAAAACCGAGTCATCTTCTGCTCAAAGGAATGCAGCCTCGAAATACAAGCCTTGTAAGAAAACACCCGAGGCGAGAGCTGTCCTCAGTATGTCCTTATAACTAGCTGGATAACCTCCGACTTTTTACGGAAAAGAAAACTAAGTTTGCGGCTCGATTAGTCGTAACCCCGCCACTAACAAGTCAGATCCGCACCGAGCCCTCAAACCTCTTCGGCAGTTTCACCAAAACACCTGACGGCCCCCCACATCTGTTCTAAGACCGAGCAATAATGCCTGTTAGTTGCAAGTTGCGCGTGTAAAAAAAAATAATCTAAAAAAAATAATTTAAAAACGTAACACTTGCCAGCTCAGATAAACTAAGCCATAAGATACCAGCCACGTGCAACAGATCTACTGCATTTAGCGTGGCTATTTACGGAGGCACAGCCCCTCCGGGTAAAGGGGCGAAATGTCCCCCTTTCTTCTCCGATACTTACCTAAATGCGCTGTCCCTCCATTCCGAAATGGCGGTGCGCCCGCCTCGATTCCCCTTCGCGGAGGGGCCATTGGCCCCTAACTCAGCGCCACCAGCCCGAAGCCAAGGCTCTGCCCGGGGATGGGCTGGATACTCACCCGCAGCCGGCAAAAAGGAAGCCGTTTTGCGCGCTCGCTCCGATGCTTCTGCTGCCTCCCGCAAGCGAGTCCGGATTCTCCCTCCCGCGCTGTGTTTGCGTAACCAGGAAAGGGAGGGATAGAAGAGATGGAAACAAACATTTCCGTCTCCGTGCTGGCGCGCCCGGGTTCCCTTTCCGAGCAGCAGGGGGAAACGCGGAGTGCCGGTCGCTGGAGATGAGGCAAAGTTTCGCGGGTTCGCTAGCGACACGAGCCGGCACCGTTCGGTGTTTGCCACAGCCTTAGAAATTCTCGTAAATAAACCTTTGTAAATATATGGTTTTCTAAATCATGCGGCCACTTTAATGTCAAATTGACACATTTTTAGTATTTGGAATTTCCCCAAATTAAGCTCAGCTTAAAAGCGCTTCAGGGACACACATTTCACTGCATTTCGTACCATGTATGACTTGCGCGTGATGAATAAAATTTGATTTGATTTGGGATCGGGTTAAATCACTCCAAAAGAGGTTTTTTTTTCTTCTTCCAAACTTGGTAACTTTTAACAGGTGTGGAGTTTAACTTCCAGAATTCCCCATGCTAGGGAATGCTGGTTGGTTATTCTGGTAGTTTGAAAGCCAATTTAAAAGTTGCCAAGGTTTTTTTTTTTTTTGTTAAAAACCACTGCTTTAAACGCTTTGACGCCAGCTAAAATACAATGCTTTTCTTCCTAGTTAAGCGCCAGAACTATATACACAGCCACCAGGGTTTGTAAATGCAATGTTGTGAAAAATGGCTACTCGGTATACTACCTCAAAACGAACAAGGTTTGTTTTGTGGGAGCAAATTTGCAGAAGGCTGCGTTGGATTCATTGACTGCCCGGCCGGTTCCATTGGATGGAGAAGCATATAACCCGAGAAAACATTGCTCAATTGCTAGGTAACCGGAGGTATTTACCTAGTGTAATGAAACGTCGGCAAGCAAACAATCAAGTTGAGAGAGTGTAGAAGGCTCCAGTGAGGAAACATTCCTCGGAGCGTGGTCGGACCGGTGTTATCCATGTGCAAGTAGTTATTCTGCAACCGCACGTTTACTTGGGTTGAGGATTATTGCACTAATGCAGTGTTTCTCAACCTTGGCGACTTTAAGATGTTTGGACTTCAACTCCCAGAATTCCCCAGCTAGCTTTGGAATTCTGGGAGTTGAAGTCCAAACATCTTAAAGTCGCCAAGGTTGAGAAACACTGCTAATGCGTAAGGCTGGATTGCGCAACAGAGTGTAGAAAATAGCCTATTACAGTGACACACAAACACACAGGCGACCAAGAGCAGAGTCGGTTGAAAGCCTTCCCAATGACACTAGTGGGAGCCCCCCCCTTTTTTTTTTGAGAAGCAGAACCCGGTTAGCGCTAAAATGGACGTAACTATCAGCCAAAGGAAGTAAGGCGGTGCTTCTCCTTGCTTTTAACGCGACTGGTTCCGCCTTGCTTGGCTGGCGCACGTGGCTGGGTTTCCGGCCGGTCTGTCATTCAGGCGCTTTCCCCTCCCCGCCTTCTCTTCCTCCCTGCTCCCAAGCACAGCCAGTGGGGCCTCGGCTGCCTCCGAGGTGAGCCGGGGCGGAGCTGGATTCTCTGGTTGGTGTCGGGAACGGAGTGAAAGAGGCGGGGACGCTTCTTTCGCGCCTCTCGGGCATGAGCAGCGCCGGCTTCTGCGCGCCCAGGGACTTGAGCCGGAGGTTGGGGAAGATCCCCCTCCGCGGGGGAGCCGAGACCTTCCGAAGAGGGCCCCGTGGCGGGAGATGTGCTGCTTTCCGGCGGCTCCTAGAGCAGCATGTTCCCCGATACTGGCGCTAACACCTCCTCTGGCAGGGGCAGCGGGCAGGTGGAATCCGCGGGCGCCGCCGTCGGCTCCCTCGGCTCCGGTGCCCCAAGTCCCGGGCGCGGGGAGTCCTGCAAGAAGAGTAGCAGCGTCCCAGCCGCGGCCGAAGGCGACGGCGAAGAGGACGAAGAAGAGGCGGCGGCGGCGGCGACGGCGACGGCTCCCATCCTGTGGACCCGCTCCATACTGGCCACCGGATTGGGGATGGTGGGGTTGGCCGTCTTCCTCTTCCATCTGGGGCAGCAGAAGCCGTCACCGGAGGAGGGGGAGAAGGAGGAGGAGGTCGGCGGACAGCTGTACGTGGCCTGGCTCCTGCTCCGGATTGTCCTGTACCTGCTTTGTGCTGCCGGCGCTTTCTTACTCGGTTTCTTGCTGGCTCTAGGGAGCCAAAGTCGCGGCCGCCTCCGACCCCCGCCGGCTTTCCTCGCCGCTTGGAAGCGCCGTTACCCGGGAAGAGCGAGCGCGGCGCCGTTCTGGCGAGCTATCGAGGTAAGCGATTTGCCTTCCTCTGACCTCAGTTGCTTTTTCTTCTCCTCAGCCCCGACGCTTTTCAACTCGGGGCTGGTGGGGTTCTCCCCCACCCCCTTTCGGAAACTGGGCTGGATTTAAGCCGGGAAGCGTCTTGGCTCAAGCCTTTTTTTGGACCCCAAGTGCCTTGAATCTGAAATAAGGGAGCGCTCACAATTGAGGAAAACCCTCCCCCCCATCTGCTACCTGTCCTCTGCGTTGGGGATTAGAGGCCTTCAGGTGTTCTGAGCTTTCAGTAAATCGCTGTTGCCTGGATCAGATTAGAGCTCTATTGTACCTCGCAGAGGACCCAGGTAAATTTCACTTTCCCTCTCTTCAATGTTACTGTGGAAAAGTTGTGGAGTTTTTTCTGACAGCTGGATGTGATTGGGAAGTCAGTGCATTTTGGGGAGCACAGTCCTTCAAGGTACATAGACCGTACTTGGGGACCACAATTGGGATGACAATTTTGTTGTTGAATGCAGGAGTTGCTAAATGAAACAGCAAGTGTGCTTATTTCAAAAGCTTATCTTGTTTTGCTTTACAGATCTGTGAAGGCTGTAAATGTGAGGACTGATCATAAAGTTATTTTTTTTAATCTATCATAACTAAATGGTCACTAAATGAGGCAGTTGTTAAAGGCGGACTACTTGCAGGATTAATGTGGGTCACTTTGCTAGCATGACCAGCATGTTTAACCACTGCTGGCTCATAAATAAGAATACAAACACTGCAAACCCATTGAAAAACCTTGAGTTTGCAATTTGAGAATTGCGTACCTTTAACTTAAAGAGATATGCTGTGTGTCTGGAGCCTCATAACAGCTAACTTACAAACTTGCAGAACTCTTTGCATTGTTTTAGCTCTTCAGTCTGGCACAAAAGGGTGAAAAGAAGCTATGAGTAGTAACTTTTTAGCACATTGACAAACAACATGTGGGCGTACTTTTCCATAACCACTCCTTCAAAGTGGTACATATGGCATCCTGAATCTTTTGGACAATAAATTTCTGTTTATCTTTTCAAAACCTTTTGGGCAATAAAGTTCTGTTTATCTTTTAATTTCTATAACATTTTTTTAGAAATACATTTGCAGCCTAGACTATTGAAACAGTTCAGAACAATTGAAAAGGTTTTTAGAAACCCTTCAAAGTGCTGCAAGAGAAACAAAATAATCCACACTAGATCAAGACCTGAGGGAAAGAATAGGTTGTTAAGAGTTTGTTAGAATGAGGGACAGGCAGGGGGTTAATGTACACATGTTTATAGGTATGCAATGCCAGAGGTCAGGACTGACATAGAGATTCAGGTTTTACTGATTAAATGTGTTTTGAGTTATTTTAAGCTAGTATCTAAGTGAATAAATTACCATAAAATCGTAGAGAGTTTGTCATAGGTTCAGCCCCCTGCACTGTGCATCCCAAATTTTAAATCTATTGAATAAATAGTTCTATATAGAAACAAATGTAATTTATTTACTTAGAAATAGTTTTAGAATTTGGATTCTTCAGATTCTAAAATGCAAGCAATAAATTTGAGAATAATGTTTATGTAGTAAAAACTTGTTTTGGACATACAGGATATTATGGTATAAATAGATTGCTTGAAATATTTATCACTATTATTGGGGAAAAAAGACCCACTGGGGTATGGCAATTAGAGTGTTGGATTTTGATCAAGCAAACCTCGGTTCAGTTCTCTTTTAGCCATTGAGGTAACTTGGCTGATCCTGACTAATTTTTTTGCACTATTTCCCATAGCCAGCAAGGTAGTTGTTGTGGGGATAATACAAAGAGGAAGATTTGAAGGCAGCAGAGTCTGCATTTTAGACAGAGGACCGCTGGTTTGAAAGAAGGATCAAAAAGGACATCTATGTCAGAATTGAACAGCTCTTTTTCAACAAGAGGAGGGGGGATATCATCTATCTCCAATCTATAACATAGTCCTTATAGCAGCTCCACACCCATTTGCACTACTTAGGTGACCCGAGGACACAGATAAATCTCCAAGTGGCCTCAAGGGCTCTCTAAAATAATGCAAATGCTGTTTACAAGGAATAGAAATCCTTCCATTCCCCCACCATCCAGTCAGAGCTGGAGAAGCTTCTTGGATAAGAAGTGAAACATCTTCAAAGAAAAACAAAGTCCAGTTGCCTCTTGAAAAAGCAGTTTTGGGACAACCATGACCTGAATGACTGAGAATCTCCATAGATATGTCATGTATACTATTTTGAGATTAAATTTTCCTCAAATTGAAGTTAATTCTTGGTGACTTAATGGGCAACTTTGGAAGTGGTTTTACATTGCTATTCTTTTTCTAGAATATTTTTCAGTTTTGGAAAAACCCAGAGCTCAAGGACTCTCTAAAAGTCTCCAATCCAAGTACTAGCCAGGTTCAAATCTATTTAGTTAAACCCTCATCAGTTAAATGTTGCTACTTCCTTTATACTCCTTGCTGTGTAATCTTTTTTTATGGTTTTTATTAAATGTAGTATTCCAGAATGAACATGGTTTTGTTGAGTACCAAAATTTTGTACATTTTATATAGAAATTATATCTGAAGAAAAACTGCCAATATAAAACTCAAATTTCCTTTCACATTGGCTTGTTGTTTTTTTGCACTTTTAATAGGTAATTTTTATGATATCAGATGTGTTGGCCATAATTAACAGATTCAAGTGACCATATAAGTTGAATGTAATGTCTTTACTTGGATGTGATGTCTTCTAAAAGTGAGTGCTGTTATTCTCAAAATTTCAAAATACATTTCTATTAATACAGCCTCATTTGGAAATCAACATTTTGGACATCCTTATAATATATTCCAGCTGCTCCTTGTGGAACAATATTGCATATCCATAGGAGCTACAAACCTGCAACATATTGTGGTTGCTAGCCAAAAATCTTTAACAATAGTTCTGTTTTTGTGTGAAAGATTATTCATTATACTGAACAATTCTTTTATTGATTTGTACATTTACATAACTAATTGGGCCTTAGTAATGCAAACACTTTTTTAAATGAGACCTTAGTTTGCTGATAACTGCTATCTTTGGATAATGCCCCAACATTCCTTTTACCTTCTACTAGATTTCAAGATTGAAGATTTCTTGTTCTTAGTCTGTAGAGCGTAGAAACTATTCGTATAGGATAGAGGGGCAATTGATTGCCTATAGATTTCTAACCTTAGACTGACAGTTTCAGCTCTGATAATGCAGCTCAGCTTAAAAAATTCATAGTTTTGCATAGGTCTCACTTTTTGAGTGCCCCTTTATAATTTGTTGCTCTGGCTGCCTTCTTTACCAATAAGTTTAATATTCTTTTAGATTCACTTTTTTTCATAAAATATCCTGCCTATTTTTATGTAATTGTGCATCTTTATCATGTCAAGATTTGTGTGTGTGTCCTTGGGGCAACATTTAAAATGTTCATGAGCTCTTTGAAAAGTATTTTAAATCATTTACCTGCAGGCCAGGCTTGAGTAATGTGTAGAGGGGAAAGGACCACACTGATAAATAAATAACAAAAATCTTAAAATCTTAAAAAATCTTCCTAGTGAGCTGCAAAATAATGCCTGGCTTACTTAATCAGCTGTTCTGTGGTCAGCGAAGCAGTGGTAGTGCTGGAGAAAGTAGTGGTGAGTTGGAGCAGCACATCTTTTAGGATGGTGTCCCCACAGATATTTAGAATGTTATAGATCAGGCATGTCAAACATGCGGCCCAGGGGGCGCATGCGGCCCATTGCAAGTGCACCTGCGGCGCGCACAGACAATGTTTTACATGCCACCTTGTATCCTTGAGCAGAAAGATGGGGTAAAATATTTTAAATCAATAAATAAAATTAAGTACGTGAGTAAACAGGAAGCAGAACCCTACATGCTGTCCTGAGTTCATTGTTGAAAAGGCAGTCTAGACATGTAACAAATAAGCAAAAAAGCTTCCGAGGCTCCCCGGCAAGTTGCAAGAGAAACGCATCTCCCCTGGAATGACAGTAACTCCTCCTTAACCTTGTCAGAAGAGCCATTCGGGCAAGGCCGGTGCTTGTAACCTGACCCGCACCTCCACTGCCGTCCCCCTGTCCCAAGAGCAAGATGGGTCACCCTCCGAGCTGCCAAGGGCGAGCCCAGCCACTGCGGCCCAATTGAAGAAAGTGCGATCCTCATCATAACTCAAATGTGACAATATGGCCCTCGGGACTCTGAGTTTGACATGCCTGTTATAGATGTTACAGTAATAAGTAAGAATAGATAGAACCTATGTATCCTATGTCTTTCAGTTATAAAATACTGATATTTACCCTTTTAGGTTATGTATAGGAGTGCACTTTATTTTAAAAACATTGTTTTAAAAGTAATATATATTACCACATTTTATTTGCAATTTATATTTCATATAGATACTTTAGAAAGGAGACATACAAAAGGTAGGATATAAATGACTGATTTTTTAAAATGTTCACATAATTTTTAAATTTTTTAAAAAGTTTTTTTAAATTTTTTAAAGAGTTTTTAAAAAGCAGAATTCATATATGGTAAAGTTGCCTAAACATTAGCTTGGAAGGAAATTTATTTATTTAAAAGGAAATTCTTTGTCCTTATTTAATTAGGGTAACTTGTACTTAATAATTTGTACATTATATCAGAGTTAGCACAGTTTGTGTTGGATGCATTAGTCAATTCTTATTCTATGCAGTATTCAACCATATCTATTATGGGTGCATTTTTTCTGGCTTTTAGAACCTCATATCTGGAAATGTACAAGAACCAGTCCAGTCAAGGAGAGTGGTAATTTCTCATAACATGGACAAAGCTCTGAAAGAAGGTAGGAGTCTCCTAAGGTTCTTTTGAAATATCTCATATTCTTATTGTTCTCCTTGCTCAAATTTGAACCATTCAGCATGAATTATATGTATTTTCAACATCTTTTATTTTCATCATAAATAGTTAAAACCTCTATTTATCAGATTTCAATATCATAGACTCAAGTCTAAATTTCTATTCCAAATTCCAAATGCTTAATAACATGTAAATGATGCAGTTGCATCATTTGCATCAATTTATGTCATTTGCACATTGAAATAATGAAGCAACTGAGATTTTGCTACCTGATTGCTGTCCAAATCTGTCTTACGCTAGCAAATACGATTTAGCATAAATTGAATATAGAAAAGGCCCCTCAAGTATACTTAAAATGTAAACTGTAACTCTTATCAATTGGAAAATGTATTTCCTACAGGTTAGGAAAAAAGAGTATGCAGGGTGGCATATGTAGTGTGCTTGCTTGCTTCGCCACAATGATCCTTAGAGGAATCCCAGCTCTTTCAATAAGGGGAATAATGATGACTTGGCAGCTCTGGAATAGGAAAGTCCATGTCTGACATCTGTAAACAATAATATATACTGCCTTTTCAGCATTTTTTCCCCAGTGCCTTCAAGTTTAACTACTATTCTTGTCAAAATTTCAGAAGTGGTTTGTTACTTCCTCCTTCCTAGGCTTGAGAGAGAGTGACTGCCCCAAGGTCAGCCATCTGGCTTTGTGCATAAGACAAGACTAGAACTCAAGTCTCCCAGTTTCTAGCCTGATCCTTTAACCTCTACACCAAAGTTCTCTTCAGCATTCTTTAGACTTTAGCTTTTTATGCCATGCTATTCACAAGATTAACAGCTGCTTCCTAGAGAGTGAATATACACAATCCTGTCTCAAGCCTGAATGCCACAATGCCAGCAGAAGCCCCATAGCATTTTTATTTGTATCTGTCTTCTTTTCTTCTTCTGGCCAATAAATAACCTATCTCTCACACATTCTAGGATTACGGCATAAGACACCAGGAAGATGGGAGAGGCAGCAGTAAATTTTTAGCAGCACAGATCCATAGGACCAGGGTGTGTTTACTCAGAGGGCTTTTGGGAGAAGAGGTTTAAAACTTCTAGTCTTTCATCCAGTGGCCTCCGATTTCTATCATAATTACAAAATACAGTATATCATAGCACCCTCTCACTTTTTGTAAATGTTTAAGTACCTATATCTTTTCATGTGACAACACTGAAGAAATGACACTTGGCTACAATGTAAAGTAGTGAGTATACAGTTTGTATAACAGTGTAAAAGTGCTGTCCCCTCAAAATAATACAACACACAGCCATTATTGTTGGCAACAAAAGTGAGTACACCCCTAAGTGTTAATGTTCAAATGGGGCCCAAGTAGCTGTTTTCCCTCCCTGGTGTCATGTAACTTGTTAGTGGTACAAGGTCTCAGGTGTGAAGGGGGAACAAGTGTGTTAAATTTGGTGTTATCGCTCTCTCACACTCATATGGTCACTGGACATTCAACATGGTACCTCATGGCAATGAACTGTCTGAGGATCTGAAAAAACGAATTGTTGCTCTACATAAAGATGGCCTAGGCTATAAGAAGATTACCAAGACCCTGAAACTGAGTTGCAGCACGGTGGCCAAGACCATACAGCAGTTTAACAGGACAGGTTCCACTCAGAATAGGCCTTGCCATGATGACCAAAGAAGTTGAGTGCCCATGCTCAGCGTCATATCCAGAGGTTGGCTTTGGAAAATAAACATATGAGTGCTGCCAGCATTGCTGCAGAGGTTCAAGGGATGGGGGGGGGGGGGAGTCAGCCTGTCAGTGCTCAGACCATACGCAGCATCCAGTATCAAATAGATCTGCAGGACTGTCATCCAAATCTAAGTGCTATTGCTAAACACACCTCCAAAACAAGCACTGCCTTGCTAAAGAAGCTGAAGCATGTCTCCAGACCTAAACCCTATTGAGCATCTGTGGGGCATCCTGAAACGGAAGGTGGAAGCGCGCAAGGTCTCTAACATCTACCAGTTCTGTGACATAATCATGGAGGAGTGGAAGAGGACTCCAGTGGCAACCTGTGAAGTTCTGGTGAACTCTATGCCAAGAGGGTTAAGGCAGTGCTGAAAAATAACGGTGGCCACACAAAATATTGGCACTTTGGGCCCCATTTGGATATTATCACTTAGGGGTGTACTCACTTTTGTTGCTAGCAGTAATGGCTGTGTGTTGTGTTATTTTGAGGGGACAGCACATTTATACTGTTATACAAGCTGTATACACATTACTTTACATTATAGCCAAGTATCATTTCTTCAGTGCTGTGACATGAAAAGATATACTTAAATATTTACAAAATGTGAGAGGGTGTACTCACTTCTGTGATATACTGTAGGTAAATCCTATCAGCTCTTGATTAAGTGATCAAACACTCTAGTGAATTGTGAATTAGCTGTCTGACTTCTGGACAATGCATTTAAAAAAAATTATTCGAATAATGAAAATGAACAGATTTGCATTAGTAACAGCCGAATAGCACAAGGATAAAATACAAAAGATGATTAAAATAATTTTGAGCATTTTCTATTTGTTTCTCTAGTTGCTGAGTAGAATCTCTATACTTTGAACATTATTTATTATTGCTTGCACTTATTTCTTTTCATCTAATATTTTTGATTGGTCTCATTTGTTTCCAAGAAATCATATCTCAAATGTCTAAATTTTCCCTGTATAATATGTAATACTATATGGCAGTCATTCTTGCTTAAATTTGGTTGGACTTCTACTATACATATACTGCATGCTTTCAGTCTTACCATCGCTCCATATTCTCCATTGTTGGTCTCTCAGTCTTGCATTGTCAGCAAAGTTCCTCTGTTGTGCCAAATTTGGGAGGTACTAGACAATTTTCTGGACACCACTATTCAAATATCTGGCAGGTGAAAACATGTGAAGGGCAACTGTTTTCAGAATAGTTCTCAGTGTGTTTTCTTATTTATTGGGCTGGCTTCTATTGTAAGATTCAAATTGACAAAGCTGATAATTCTGTACCGCTGAAGTCAGTTCCTGTAACCAAATGAGAGTGGATTGTGCCAAGATCCATTTTAGCCTGGCATTTGTTTTCTCACAGTAGCTAATTGGATGCTTCTGGAGTGATTACAGGGAGGAATTAGAAATATATTCTCTTTCCCATGATTATCCCCCTGCAAGGATTTGGAAATATGCAGCCCCAGGTAGATATTACATTGAATTTTAAGACTAATAATCTTGGTAGATTGTCATCTTTGAATTTATCCAGTCCTTTCTGAAACCTGTCCAAGTTGGTGCCCATCTTATCATATAGTAATCTATTTCCAGAGTTGATTGGAAATAAACAACTCTTTTTTTGTAATATCCTTCCTGTCAGCTTCATTGAATGATCCCTAATCCTAAATTATGAAAGAAAAAATAGATCAGGTAAATACAGAAAATAATAAGTCAGGTTATGTGACCAATAGATTCCAGTCTCCTTATACAGATGTAAGGAACAAGAGGAAGTTTTAATTTAGGAAGGCAAATTTGATGTAATAGACATTAGCTACCCTTGGTGGGATGAAACTCAGGACTAAAATGAAAGATTTGGAGGAAGCATATTCAGAAAAAAAACAGGATCAGCAACAACATACTGTAGATTTTTCTCTATGAGAATAGTCATTGCTGGTGTGTTACTACCGGTATTTAAAATTTTAAATATATTGATTTAGTATTGATCATTTAGAAGAGTTCATGAATATTTGGTATTGTTTATTTGGAACGTTCATGAATATTGAACTCCTACAGACGAAAAAAACCAGTTGTAGGATCTTGCTATTGGTGCAGCCACTCCTTATAAAATCAGTTTTGAGACATTGGGATATGGTGGGAGGTGAGAGCAACCAGAATAGAAGATCATGGTTCCTAAGGAATTATAGAAAAAAGGAGTTGCAATAGATGGAAAAACATGGTTCTACATTATTTGAATCAACTCAATAAATAGTTGTAAATTTGACAACTAAAGTCAATTCATAGTATAACAGGTGAGGTAAAGATAGAATGCTGCATGATGTCAACTACTATAGGAACAGATGTTGTCCAAGCCTTATGTTAAATATGCAAAACTGTAGACATGGGTTGCCAAATTTAGAAATAAACTTGTCAGGCTGAAGATAGGTGCTGATCATTTTTGATAATTTTTTCCAGAACAAAACTTGGTTTTGCTTATGATGCTGCACTTTCGACAGATCTACTTTGTTTCAACAGTTATGTTTTTTTTAAAACATGGGATAAGTTCCTTGGATTTTCTGTTCAGATATCTGGTTGAACAAATCCACTTACAGGCTTTCTGTGTTGATCGCCAGTAATTTTTTCTTGGATTGCAGTTCTTGTGTTGTAAGACTGCAATCCTTATTCTTATTAGGAAGAAAACGTAAACATTAAAAAAGAAAGTTGGCAGCCTTTTCACACATAGTTCCTGCCTCACTTGGCAGAGGTAGGGAGGTGTTAAATATGGATTCATTCTGATATTTCTTTTTTTTCTTGCAGTGTTTGACTACATCTACCGAGATTATATTTTGTCTTGGTATGAAAACCTCAGCAGAGATGAAGGACAGCTGTATCATCTACTGTCTGAAGACTTCTGGGAAGCTGCCAAGCAGCTGCGGCAAAGGCTCAGTCACATTGATGTAGTTAAAGTCATTTGCAATGATGTAGTGAAAGCTGTACTCAACCATTTCTGTGATCTTAAAGCAGCCAATGCCAGGTAATAATGCATCCCATGAACACACATATGTATCTTTTCTACATTATGCTTTTAGTTATGGTTATTTTTTTTCTACTTATGTCTGAACTGTGTTGAGATGACAAAAGCAACTTTGAGTTCATAGAAGCATCGGTGGTGACATGTCTTCTTGGCAAGGGTGCTGCAAGCCAGGTCCAAATTATTGGGCATTTTGTCCAGTATCATGCTGCTGAGTTACAGCTGCTCTGCTCAAGCACAGCATCATCCCAGAGAGACGTATTCTACTTACAATCTGCAGTAAGAGTCTGCTCTCAAAGCTGCTTGGGATGATATGCTGAGATGATTTTGTGTAAAATATCTAATTTTCTATTACCAAGATTTATAAGGCCAGAGATATGATTGGGCTTGTTATAGAATTTTGTAAATTTCAAGAACATATAACATATCTGTACTTAATTATTTTTCCAAATATGTTTCTTCTGTTTGATAACTCAGTCTTTTGCTCTTTATTAAAGCTGGGCAAATGAGCTTAACTAATATTAACTTTTGGCATAAATGCTTACATTTTTAACCAATAATCATGTTAATTAGGGTTATAAGATTTGAAGTCCAATACACCTAAAATGGCACAGGCTGAGGAAGTATGCATTAAGATGCCTGATTCATTCCTTCTATTCTTGCAAAGAGATTGAAATCTTCAGATATCATTCCCAGGGTCATTTATATAGGAAGTCCTGCAATTATATCTTCTGTTGTAATTTTAGATGTCTTTTTTGATTCTGCTGAGCATTGCAGCAATTGGTTGGAATAGTTGAAAGGATTACTACTGCAAAAAGGTGCCTGACATTCTCTCTTTCCTATCCAGAAACACTGTCTACTTTCTCATTAAAGTAGTTTATGGAAAAGTGAATTTCCATATTGTTTGCAACTTATGTGGGAAGAGACTGCGTAGTAAAAGATATGATTATCCCAACCCAAGGTGTATTTGTATGGATGTAGTAGGATGACTTCATTCCACTAACTTACAGTTCCTATTTTATTTGATCTATATATTAAATTATACATTTAATATAATCAAGTTCCTTCTGATGGCATCCTTGAACCTTCTTCCTTGTAGTTTTAAGCCATTGATTCTGGTTACACCCTTTTGGGGAATACAATATAAGGGTACGTCATTTTGGGTATGATACTTACAGATATTTTCCTATTATGGGTCCCCTGCAATAATTTTTGGTAGGCTAAATATACTCAGTTTTTTTAATGATTCCTCAAAATGTTTGATTTCCCTTCAGCATAGTAGCTGTCCTCTGAATTTGCTCTGATTTGTCACTATCCTTTTGGAATTGTACCAGAATTGGATACAGTCCTGCAGATAGGGTCTGATCAGGGAAGAATAGTGTGGAGCAATTACCTCTGGACCCTGTGCTCCTATTATTGTACCTCAAGATAACATTTGCATTTGTTTTACCAGAATGACTTGCAAAGATATGCATAATATCGCTTTGTTTCCAGAAAGCTAATATATGATTATGCTACAGCCCACACCTATTTTTTCTGGTATTGATAGTAATTAAATGTATGAGTTCATTCTTGTTACATATTCAATACAACTTAACACGATTTGAACATCCTTAGATCTTCTGAGAAAGCATATGCAAGTTGCTTAATTGCCATTGATATTCTTACAATTTCAAAAAAGTGCAGAGAATTCAAATCCACCTGAGAATTAGGTTGAATAGATGGTTGAAGTACTGTTTATACTGTTTTTTTACTGTTTTCTACTTTTTGCCTTCCTTTAATAGCTTTTCCAGTACACTCATTTTAATGCATGTAGCAGATGTGGGAAACGTGAGATGATTTTTACATGTAAATAGCAATCTTAATGCTTGTCAAAACATTCTAAATATAGGTAGGAAATGGGTCTTTTTCCTTAGGCTACCTTTCTTAGCAAACTTAACAACTGAACATTTGTTTTACTGCACATTCTTTACAATTGCTAGTTTCTTATTCATAAATGCCTAATCAAGCATCTTTTAATTTTGCAATTTTAAAAACATTTGTTGTTGTTAGTTGCGAAGTCATTAGTTGTTAGTTGTTTGACCCATTGCAACCCCATGATCAACATTCCTCCAGGCCTTACTGTCCTCTCCATCTCCCGGAGTCCATTTATGTTCATGCTGACTGCTTCAGTGACTCCATCCAGCCACCTCATTCTCTGCCCTTCTAAAGAGCAGTCAGGGTTGATCTCCTCTAGGACTGACTTGTTTGTTTGCCTTGCAGTCCAAGGGACTTGTAGGAGTCTTCTCCAGCACTATAGTTCAAAACCCTCAATTCTTTGGCGCTCAAACTCCCTTATGGTCCAACTTTCACAGCCATACATTGCAACTGGGACAACCATAGCCTTGACTATATGCACATTTGTTGGCAGGGTGATATCTCTGCTTTTTAGTATGCTTTGCCATGGCTTTCCTCCCCAGGTGCAAGCATCTTTGAATTTCTTGGCTGTAGTCCTCAACTGCCATTATCTTGGAGCCCAGGAAAATAAAATCTGTCACTACCTCCATTTCTTCCACATCTATTTGCCATGAATTGAGGGAGTTGGGTGCTATGATCTTAGTTTTTCTTAATATTGAGTTTCAAGCCAGTTTTTGCACTCTTCTCCTTTGCCCACATCAAAAGGCTCTTTAGTTCCTCTTCACTTTCTGCCATTAGAGTGGTACTGTCTGCATATCTGAGGTTGTTGATATTTCTCCTGGCAATCTTAATTCCAATTTGTGATTCAGCTATCTCCACCTTTCTCATGATGTGCTCTGCATATAAGTAGGCAGGGTGACAGTATATAGTTTTGCTGAACTCCTTACTCAATTTTGAAACAAACAGTGGTTCCGTGTCCAGTTCTCACTGTTGCTTCTTGATCCGCATATAGGTTTCTCAAGAGGCAAATAAGATGGCATGGTACTCCCATCTCTTTAAGAACTTGCAATAATTTCTTGTGATCCACATAATCATTGAAGCAGAACTAAATGTTTTTCTGGAACTCCCTAGCTTTTTCCATGATCCAGCATATGTTGGCAATTTGACACCCTCCCCAAAACCTCTTCTCAACTCATATTTTCCTGCAAGCAATAACTAGTAGGACCATAAAATAGACAAAGTAATAGAAAACAAAGAAGCTAAAGTGCCCTGGGATTTCAGAATACAAACACACCTGCCATATAATGCCCCATACTTAACAATTGTCAGTAAGAAAGACAAAAAAGTTGGATATAATAGAATAGAGTAGGAAGAGTTGGAAGGGACCTTGGAGGTCTTGTGGTCCAGTGGTTCTTAACCTTTTTGAATGAATTGCCCCCTTGAGCCAATGAGGAAGTTTTCATTGCCCCCCTACAGGTTCTGTGGGTGTGGCTTGGTAGGTGGGTGTGGCTTGGTGGTCATGTGACTGGTGGTCATGTGACTGGGTGGGCGTGGCCAACTTGACTTCAGGGAGAGGGAGGAGAGGAGAAAGAAAGTGAATGAGATATAGTTGGATGAATGGTGGATGGATGGATAGATGGATTGATAGATCCATCCATCCATCCATCCATCCAACCAACC